>OX387192.1:35788422-36065535 GCA_947561395.2 Buxus sempervirens | reverse complement strand
TTTTGCAAATATTGAATATTGCATCATTCTAGTTACACATGAAAAATGGAACACAAAAGAAGAATCCATATGTAGTCATCAAGTTGGTTTTCATGTTTCATCAAAAAATCAAGTTGTTTTCGTGTACATTATAGAAACGTTGTCACCTAGAATGAAGAACTTCAACAAAAATAAGGTTAAAGGAACAAGTAAATCAAATGAATGCACATTCCACTAAACTGACCTCCCAGTAGGATCTAAAAGCAATGCCCTAATGTTATCAGTATGACCTCTTAGCTTGCTAGTCTTCAAGCCTGTTCTCGGATCCCAAATACGCACAACCTACAATAAGGAACCATGAAAAAATGATGTTTTTAGTGTAATACTATTAAATCATGAATTCAATATCATAAAAAAATTCAAGCTGTATAAACAAGAAATAAATAAATAAACAAAAAAAAGAAATTATTTGATGTCCAAAGTGAAAAATTATAAATTCAAAGAAGTCCAGAGGAAGGAATAACTATCATAGGATACCTTTTCAGTTCCACCAGAGACAAGCAGGTTTGCACAATCATTCATTGCCAGAGCATAGACCGACTCTTTATGACCTTTGGCACTGATTGGAACATATCCATGAGACTGAGCTGTGTTTAGAGAAATATTATTGGTTGATCCAATAGAACGTAGACTTGTGATAGGCATCCCAGTATTGACTGAACCAATACCACCATTTGAACAGTCATCATCCACTGCATCAGCTGACTTCAAGACCGGAGTGAGAGCAGATTCAAGGTCCCATATGAAAATCTCCCCTCCAAGTCCACCAGATGCAACAATATTGCTCTAAAATGCAAGCCACTATAAAAGGATCAGAGACTCATGGCAACCAAACAGAAAAAATACAAATAAAAGAGGCCTCCAAGAACAACCTGGATTATCAAAACTAAAATGAAATGGAACAGTTTTTCTGCAGTTACAGTAAGCTTATCAACCATGCAATTAAGGATAAAATATGAGTAAGAAATTACATTTTTGTCGCCTGCAGCAAGACACGTAACATAGTCAGAGTGTTGACGGAGAGTTCTAGTACAAGTTCCGTCAGACAAACAATCCCATGTCTGTAATATCTCATCATAACCAAAAAGAACTTAATAATGGACCATAAATTACAAAACAAATGACGTTCGTCAAAATTTATGAACCTTGAGTGTTGTGTCTGAAGAGCATGAAACTAGAGTGCTATCACCTGCAAGGACCGCATCATTAACCTGCACAACCAAAGGAATCCTCTTATAAAACCATGTGCAGCTTATTCAAATAATGCATTACATTTTTTGAAGAAAACATTAAGGGCCAAAACAGGCTTTCAAGCCCAAGTACGCATTAAAATACTTCGAGATGGTACTGCTCTTAAGATTATCTTGGAATGTGTTACTACATTGGAGACACCATTTCATGACATGCATTATGTATATAGAAAAAATTCATGTGTTTCAAACCCTCCTGTGAAAGAAATAAGTAAAGCTGATCTCACTTGCAGTAGAGAAAAGAAAAAGGTTGACAAAAATCCGCCAAAAATTAGTCAGATGATTTTTAGATCAAAATATCAATAGTTGAAGCAGTTAGAAGCATAAAGTAAAGTTTATCTCATTTGACCCAGTTACCAATCCAGTGAAAATTAAGTTTTTTAATGAAATATTAGCCAAAAAAAGAACAAATAGAAAACAAAATGGAGGAAGAATAGGAATTTAAAAAATAATAATAATATTCCATATAGAATAATCTTATAAACCAGTGAGCATGCTGGTTTTAATTTTATGTATTCAACCAAGCAGTCCAGTCAGTCACTCAGAACATTGGGTTACAGTTTTGAGAACTGAACTTATAACTTTTTAGATCCAAAGTTCCACCAAGATTAAAATGGTTTTTATATATATATAAGAAATATATCAAAAACAATTTGAGTTTTTATTGCTGAAATGGTCATAGAAACAAATGAACTCTGTCTCAGTTAACCAGGTCTAAGAATCATCAGTCCTCTGCTATAAATAGGTCTTTCCATAAAATCTAGAGGAAAGAAAAATAAACAGAAAATATAAGGGTGGAATGTTGTAAAAATAATATATATATTTTTTAAAATCACTAGGCCTGAAAAGACAGTAAGGTTGCCCATTCATATTTCAACTGTTTGACCAGACAGTCCAGTCAAGCTTTCAGAACACTGAGTCAAAATATTACCAGATTACATGGTCATCATTAATGCTAACTAGCCAGTCGAAGATGATTAAAAATCTAACACAAGCAAGCCACTGTATAAGACAAGACAGATACCCAATCAACATGAGACTCAAATGTGGCAGAGCAGGTAGCGGCATCTTCAGCCAATGCCCATCTCTTCAGCGTCCCATCTCGGCTTCCAGTGAATATATGGTCACATCTGCCGGCTACTGATGACTTTAATACCGCCAAACAATTTATGCCAGCACAATGCTGCAAATTTACAACCTCTCATAAGGCATGATGACAAATAAGAAAGTTAAACAACATATCTAACAAAATATCACAACTCCAAGATAGGTAAAAATATATATACGATGATTTTCATTCATAAATCAGAAACGAAATTGGGAAATGCAGAAAGCATTGTGAACAAGAGAGAAATTTTCAGAGAAACTCTGACAAATGTTCAGACAAACATGAATACCATAAAACTAACCAATACAAGGAAAACGCAGAGTTTTCGTTAATTAACTACATCAATAGTAGTAGTATGATTGTAGATACCAACACCGTTAGTATTATTTAAATCAATTACCTCTACCGTAAATTCTACATTTGTGTGCATTACCTATTTTTTTAATTTTGTGCATATATAGTTATTTTATTTAATGAAACTTTTAATATCTGTCAAACTGTTTATTGAAGCCCACAAAACAAACGAGTGATATTCCACATATAAAAGCCTAAAAATAAACATCTAAAAGTGAGAACAACAGATTAAAAAAGAGCAAATAAATTCAACTAACCCAAGTATCATCCGCATCATTCAGTACATATGTTAGCCTCTTCTCCTTGCGAGAACGGGATGAATTGGATGTATTCCCTGCACTGCCAACTCTGTGCATTGCAAATATCCCTGGCAAATATAAGCTCATGGTGTCAAGATGATAGATAGTTTCTAGTTTTAAAATGACCATACCAGAGCAAATCAACTGGTACGCTACAGTGACAGCTGCTCATTAATTTGGTATGGTATGGAATTCAAAGTAAGCTGTTATGATTCAAGCAGAGGGCGTATAATTTATAGACTCCGCAACAAAGATTCTAACGATTAGGTAGTTTTTTCAACATTCCTTTCATGGGGATACAATTCAAGGTTAAAAATTTCAAGAAACTTATTCAGATTTCTTTACATTCAAAAAATAAAGATTGACCCCTTACGCCTACAGTGACCAAAAAAAAATTTTTTGCACAATATGTGTCTGAGTATTAACACATAAATTACTATTGTATTAGAGATCAAATAAGCCTTACAAATTTGTTAAACCGCCTAATTATCCTTCATCAAAGAACAAGAATAAATGGTTACTATATTAACAGTAGGAAACTGCCCTCCCACTATGGTCTGTCAAGCAACATTTAGTTAATTGATGAAACATATGTTTTTCTGCCACTTGAAATGATATGGGCAATAGAAACCATCCACCAGACAGGAACCCCCAAAATAAGCAACATATATGACTAGTGCACTCAACATTTGAAAAACCAGACCATACATCAAATTGGTTAGGAGTGTGTGTGTGTGTGTGTGTGTGTGTGTGTGTCGTGTGTATAAATTGCAAATAAAATATTCAAAATAATCATACACTTTGGATTGTGGGATATTTTTGAAACTGATGCTCTTACAATCTTGCTTGTGCTCTCTCTCATGTTTGCAACCGAGGTCCCAAAGATCCAACTTTCCACATGTGATAATCATGTCATACTGAATTCATACTATAGCGTGTCTTATCAGTCCAAACATCCTCCAAAGCAATTATTAACATAGGGAATTAGATTCTTTCCATCATACAAATTTCACAGGTTTATCACTTCCACTTGTGAATGCAATGTTATGGTCAGACTTTATGAGCTCCCCACACTTAGTCTAATTATACAGGGTCTAGCATCCTCAATTCACTAGTAAGATAAGTTTTTTCCCAAAGATAAGCCCACCTTTAGTGCGAGCGATACCGATCCTTCTCCTCCATCATGCTTGACAAACTACAGCAGCATTGTGTTTTCAAAAAATTCTAAATCACCATGGTACATGTTTAACCTCTCAACAACTTTCAACAACTAAATAAAGTAACTTTATCACAACCAGCGCATCCTCTGCTCTCCTTCCGTAAGAAATGTCTCAAAACATGTGGGATATGCATATTTGCTTGACTTGAAAACATAATATTTCTATTGGCAACAAGCATTAAAGCAGTAAACTGATTGAATATGAGTCGAATTTTCCTCAACCCATTTAGAACCGATATTGTAATGTGAATATTAGAATTTGACAGATATCCGATTGGATTTCGAATGTACAAATCCATGTTTGAGTTAGAATATAAATATTATATTCAAATTCGACCGACATTAAATCTTGTTATTTATTTGAATTTAAAAGTTTAAATTTAAACCGTGTGGTTCAATGGTTAGCTTCAACGCTTTGATTTTTGATACAAGCGACAAAAGTTTTAAACATTATATTAAGTACTTATAAATAATTATATATTAATAGTTTAAATTAAAAGTTTAATAGAATAAAAATGAAGTTTAAATTGAATATATATATATATATATTCAAATTTTCTGTCGAATATTGAAATATTCACATTCGAATGAGAAATTGATTGAATTTTAAAAGTTTTAACCATATTCGACTAGACCAATACAACAATGAATCCATATTCAAGTATTTGGATTGAATATGGGTCAATTTTGGATATAGAATTAGACCCATCAACTGCCTTACTAAGCATCAACCTTTTTTGTCAAACGTGATTATTTGTTTGCCTTCTCGACTCATCATTTTATTTTGTCATTAATTTTTTGTAGACATATAGAAGATACAAATGTTGAATCTTCGGTACAATATTCAATCACTTCAAAAATTCAAGCCAGTTACAATAACCGATAAATAAATTTCAATCTAGGGACTGAGAACTGAAGCATAAAATTGATTTATGTCGTTATCCTCCTTTGAAGACATTGTCTAATATATTTTAACATCGTTACTTCACATAAAAGTATTACTTAGGCTTATAAAAGTGTTTCTGCAGAAATGCAAATTAAATAATTGATAACTCCAAAAGGGAATTTGCCAAAAATACTCAAAAAAATGCTCGCAACAATTTCATGAAGCAAAACAATGTGTGAAAGGTGAATTAGCATCTCCGCTTGGAGCTCCCACTAATTACTTGCAACAAATATGAAGTTATTATCCTACCATAGATCAGTATCAATAAAAAAATCAGCTGAGTAAGGAAAAATTAATACACCTCAGTATAGGACCTCAATATAGAGATGGTCCTCTTGAAAAGGATGTTGAATATCCAGATAAGCCTCCAAAAGCGCATAAGATTATTCCAGATAACAGTCAAATTCTTCCAAATTCAAATGTCTCCTACACGAAGTTAACGTGAATAACATCATGACTCATTCATCGCTTAGAGAACAAGTTCTTCGTCGATGCAAACTCAGATTAGTGGTAAAACAGCAAGATAAAGGAGGGAAAAGAGGAGTATCATACCCGATATGAAGAAAATTTAAGGGTGTCGAACATGAAAATCCTTATCAAACTCCCAATCACTGTTCAATCTAATTGGATCCACACGTTAACATCGGACCAAAACCAAAGAAACAGTAACTATAATCAAACAAACAAACAACCGATAATGGGATATATTAGAAAAATTAAGAAGACAAAACAAATTTCACCGTGATTGAACCAAAGTTTTAAGTAACACAGCATAAACTAGGGTTTCACTGCGAGAATAGGAAAGAAAGATAAAATAAATAAAACTAAATCCCCGATCAGGATAAATTACAGCTCTTACTTGTTTTCTCCACAGGCTGAAGCTCCTACTTCTCGGACAAAGACAAGCCTTCTAAACGGAGAGCCAATTGCATCGTACGCTTCCCAGTGTGAGAAAGCAACCAGGCTGTGTTACTTATAACGTCTTTGTAAGGGAGGACATTTGACTCGGTTTTTCAGTTATTAAGGAGGGTAGTTTAGTCTTTTAAAGCCAATGGAATCGATGAAAGAATATGCAAACTGTATCCTGTCTTAAACCTCCTTGCCGTTTTGCGCTCCAGAACGTACCGGCGGTTGATTTGGCAGCTCCGCCGACGATGGCCGCAATTTTCACCCTCGGGTCGTTTAGCTCCGGGAAAGGATGGCAGCGGAACTAATAAAATATCCTATAATAAACCAAAAGGCCACAGGTTTTTTGAGTATAATAAAGCCAAAATCTAACAATGATTAATGCAAACTTAAACCTAACTTAATAAGTTCTGTTTGGTTCGGTTTAACCGATAAACTTTGGGCAAACTTAAACCTAACTTAATAAGTTCTGTTTGGTTCGGTTTAACCGATAAACTTTGGTTCGGTTTAACCGATAAACCGAACAAACCTTAATTGGTGATCTAAGTTAAACCTACAAGCAGGGGTGCACATGCAGTACATAGAAAGAGAGAGAGAGAGAGTGGGGAAAGGAGAAGTGAGGGGAATAGTTATAAACTAATTAGATTTTGAACGAAAATGATAGGTTTAGACATATAGAGGTCTGTATTATTGAAACCAAACCACGCAATGATGGGCATTTTGAGAAAGTTGTGAATCATTTTAGGTTTAGGCACGCTCCCCAATGCGCCTTCTCACATTAAATATAGTATAGATATAGATGTTCATGTTGCAATTGATTTGGTTTGGATTGGCCAGGCCTTAAAACTGAAATCAAACCAAAAGTATTGAGGGCAACCCAAAAGAGATCATATCACCTGGACCCTCTCGCTGGAAGATCTGTTGGTCCAATGGCAATGCATATGTACACATCAACTTCACACACCTATGTGGACACATGCATTGTAGTTGGACCAGCAAATATTCCAACCTACAATCCAAAACCAGCCCTAATAAGTTTGGTTCAATCCGATTTAATGGTTTCAGCCCAACCCTTGCCATCAAAATCAATTTGTTAATGCGAGGAGAACATCGTGATGTGATGTATAGATATGACGAACTGACGTGGGGACACTCCGGTTTCAAAACCGGTGTAAATCTATAGTGATGGCGGGGACGGTTTGGCGTATTAACCAATCATTCCTAAATTGGGGATATTCTATTGTCTACCTTACATATTTCCCTTCATCACGAATCTTTTTGTCCTTCGATTATATCAAATTTTGTTTTTGAAGACGACGAATTCATGTTGAAATAAATTCTCTGCAAATAAAGTTAAAGAGTGAAGTTAAGCACACATTAATTTTTGCCATGTGCTTGTGTAGAAAATGATATTAACAACGCGTCTTAATGTACTCACCGACCTCGTTCAAACATACACACGAGTATGAAGTTATGGAGAATGACAATATAGTAATCCTAAACGGTTAGCCTAATGGTTAAGGCTTGAGGCTTGGGGTGTGCTCCCTCCAAGATCTCGGGCCTATCAAATTTTTTGAGATGCCTGCATGATCTATAGGCCTTAAACTTTATCAGGGTCATGTGGGTTGTAGGGTTTTGCATGGGATTTCAAGAATTAGTCGTTTGAACGTAAGTGGGCTTGGATACCTTGAGTAAAAAAAAAAATCCTTTAAATACAAAAAAAAAAAGTGTGCGTGTGAAATATCAAGTCATTACCAAGCACTCATACCACGCAACTAAATAATTTATAATAAATGAACCGTAAGAGAAATGTAGGTTGCCTTAATAACATCAACTCTAAAGTAATTTCAAATATTATAACCTCTTAATTGAAATGTCAACTACGATACAGATCGAAAGTTACATGATAGATATCTTGGAAACCATATCAATCACATCACAATCACCTCGCATTTATTGTGTTTTTTAGTCTTTCTCGCAAAATACTAACTAAAATGATTGAGCTATTCAATAAGAAGAATTAATTATTCTCTATAAAACAATGTTTAATTCAAAAACATCCCAAGAATGCCAATTAATTCTTATTGTTATTTAATCAAGTCCTTACTTATTTTTTATTCATCTAATCATGCTCAAAGCTCCACAATATATCAAAGAAAAAGGTACTTATGATAATTATAAATCCTACAATTCATGGGGATTTCCTGATTTTAAATTAAGAAACGTTTAACACTTTGTTCTTAGAGTTTTACTAAAACTAATCAAAATTTAAAAGATGTTATACTTAAGACTACTATTATTTTTTCTAATTCTTATCAGGTTACATGCAAAAACTAAATCACATAATTCAACTAATACGAGAGTTGTATAAGTAATTTACTCATGAGATAAACACATGAAATCTCCAATAAATGTAGACTAGATTGTCATCATCCGTTGTCTCAACAACCCAATACAATATCAAAACAAAGTAAACAATCATCAATCCTCTATGCAGTGGTGGAATCAGGACTCTAAATTTGAGGGGGCAAAAAAAAGTTTCAATTAACACTTCTGATGAAATATAGAAATTTTAATGAGTTACGAGGGCAAACTAGAAATTTTAAAGGGGGCAAAACATAAATTTCAATTAAAACATATAGGAAAAAATATATTTTAAATTAAAAAATAAAATTTTAGGGGGGGCAATTGCCCCCTCTAGCTCTAAGGTAGTTCCGCCACTGCCTCTATGAGTCTTCGTACAAAAGTCAGTGCAGAATAAGGTAACACACAAAGATGCAGGAGCTACCTTTTGCTTCCTCTTATGCTTATTTACCATAATCAATTAAATTGACAACCGTTATTCACACAGTTCTTAGCTTCTTATTGTTTAAACTCAAGCCCAATTTTGTGGTGTGTGACTGAATAGCAAGCGGCGCGTGTGTTTACCTGTATACTTGAAATATAGACTCTTGGGCAACCAATAGAACTCTATATTACGAAACAGAAAACATGAGTCAATGCTTGGGTTTCAGCTTGTTATGAACCTCTATCTAACACCAAGAAGACTTATGCGGTAAACGAAGGAAAAGGCACTGAAAATCATTGGAAGTGTTGCTAGCTTAGGCAATAAATCCTCAGGGTAGTTGTACCTGAGGCGTTGGATCTAATCCTGTCTTCACCTCCCAGTCCTCCTTCCCTTAAGACCACAAAAAAAAAAAAAAAAAAAAAAAAAAAAATAATCGATTCACATAACCATTATCCAGAACTATCACGTTCCATATCCTTGCATCTAACAATTAAAGGGTTGAAACTTTGTCTCGCCTGTCCGATTTAATGCTCTATGTAACCGAAAGGCATGAATTGCTCAAGAGATATATTGAAGAAAAGCTTTTTACTCATTCAAATTTTGATTTGATTATAAGACTCTTGCATCATTGTCTTAATGGTAAAATGAGTTTCATGGATGCATTAACTATCTGTAGTGCTTGAACAAACAATGCTTCTGGCAATAATTCTTTGAGAGGCTTCACATATTTCTGGTTGAGCTCATTTGGTAGAGCCTGTCAAGGGCAAAGAAGTAAGAAGTACTTTATAACGATAATGGGTTCCACGCTCGAGGAGTAGGTGTTTTGTAGCGTTCCTAGAAGCGTTCTACGGAAACGCATTTTGTTATCAACTTTTTATTACTTTAAAGCATTTTCCCTTGTCGGTGAGGGCATTTAACTAAAGCAAATTAGGTATGGGCGGCGGGCCGGCCCGGCACGGCCCGGCACGCCTGAGGCGTGCTCGGGCGGGCCGCGGGCCTGACGTGCCGCGGGCCTGGCGGGCCGCGGCATGCCAGGCCCGTTTGCCCCATTACCCCAGCCCGGCACGGCACGCCCCAGCAGGCGTGTCGTGCCGGGCCTAGCCCGCCGGGCCGGCGGGCCGTCGCCGGGCCGGCGGGCCAATTTAATTTTTTTTAAAAAAAATAAAGAAAAATTCAAAAAAATCACCAAAAAATCTAAAAAAATCATTAAAAAATTCTGAAAAATATTTTTATTATTCACAAAATTGTTTTACACATATTTGGATAGATTTTGCTCAAAAAAATATAAATTACATCCATTAAAGACTTAAGTAGTCTAATTAAAAACTATGGACTTAACAAATATATTTAATTGGAGATTTTGTAACAGTTTTTTGGGTTTATTTACACTTAGTTATTTTCTTAGCTTTAAATGATTATATAAGAGTTTCAACAATCATGTGGTATCCTTAATGTTTAGGTAAAATATTTTAATTATGATACTATTGTTGCAAGAAGTTGATCTGTCCTAGTGGTTAAGGAGACAGATTTTCAGTCCCTTGGACAAGGTTCGAATCTCTTTATGGACAAATTTTGGCTATTTAAGCTAGTCGGGCTGTTGGAGCGTGCCCAGCGGGCCCACAGGCAGGCCAGCCCGTCTGGGCGCGCGGGCCAGCCCGCCTAGGCACGCGCGGCCCGCGCCATGCGCGGGCCCGGGCCGGCACGCGAGCCCACGTGCCGCGGCCCGCGTGCCGCGTGCCCTGGCGGGCCGTGCCCAAACGGGCCGCGAGGCCAGGACCCCCGGCCCGGCACGGCCCGTGTACTGCCTGCTACAGTGCACGGGCCGTGCCGGGCCGGCCCGTTGGCGTGCCTGGGCCGTGCCGTGCTCGGGCCGGCACGGCCCGTTGCTCATCCCTAAAGCAAATGATTAGGGTATTTCAGCAAAAGCAAACGAAACGTTAAATTTTACTAACGATGATTTTTTTTTTTTACTAACAATAACGATAACGATGATGATTCGTTATTTCAAAAGACACAGTGTTATGCCAGAAATGCCCTCAGGGGAGGCTTTTATAATTTCAAACGATCCTCATCAGCTTCTAGGTTGCGCTAATTCTCTCGTTTCTTCGTCATTTTGAATGGGATTTGATTCTGGATCGCTTCCCTTCAATCCGAAGGGTTGGGTCCGCCGGAGAACCTCATCCTCTGCTCTCCAACCGTCCCTATATTCATTCGCTCCCTTAGTTTGTTCAGAGATGCTAGGTCGCATCGCCGGCTGGACTCGCAGCCACAAAATCCTTCTCGCGGTAACAATCCTCCCAATCCATCCGACGGCGTCTTCGATTTCGCTCCCGATGACTCCTTTGCCGTCTTCGCAGCCGATGAAGACTCCCCCTTCCGCCTCGCCGACGGCAAACCTCCACTGCGTCCTAAGTTCGGCCTCATACGGCGTTTGCAGCAAACAACGTCAACTTCCTCAGCGCCGTGACGAAGAGGTTGAAGCCTGAAAACGCAAGCCAAGAAGGAGCGTGATAGCTGTGATGGCCTCTATAATCTCCACCACTCCGGCGCCGATATGTCCGACGAGAGGCCGCCGCCTACAGATCATCCGTCGATATCGAGCCGGATGGACCATGCTTGATCAGAACCCCTTCTCCACTTTCTTGAAACACTCGCTCTGCTCAAGAACCTGGGGATCTGCCCGTCTGCGCCTGAGGTGCTCTCGGTTACTATGATCGGTCTTACAAAAACGAGTAACGGCTGCAGGTTTAAGAATCGCAACTTCTTCAAGGTCACAACTACCGATGATCCTATCGTCGACTCGCCAATGAGGATAAGGCTACTGTTTTTTCCACCCAGATGTGTGCTACCAGAACGATTCATTCATGGGATATTGTGATTCAACGTGGTGGGAACCAAATTCTCTCTGATAAGCGAGGTGGGTGTCAGATCTGCTTTCTGTTAACGAGTTGTCTCAGGAGCCATTGCTGGAAGCGAACACAGATATTAACACGGCGTATTCCACAGCAGGTCTTGGTTAGGAACCTTTGCCAGAGGAGGAACAAGTGCATCCGTTTGCAGAGGACGATGGAAATGGTGAGGAGGCTATCGAAGCTGCCAAGAAGGGGGAGGACAAAGCGATCAGTGCCGAGGTTTCAGGGGTAAAGATTTCTATCTCAGCCAAGTCAACTCTCTCTTATTTTTTATTGTACCAACCAAGTAGTAATGTAGTTTTAAACCATTAGCATTAGCAAGAAGTAATGTTGCATGCTCTATATTTCCTGCCATTGATTGTTTGTTTTGCATATGATTCAAACAATATCTAATTGATGCTTTTGGGTGTTCTGGATTACGTTTCATGTGTCAGGCTTAACTGTTAGAACTACTTCCGCTAATTAATCTGGTATGATCAGAACTATGCTGTTTCTGAAGATGACCTCCAAATTACGTGGAATGTTGTTTATATATACAATATTTTTATAAGAGGCATGCAATTTTAATGTGGTGGCTAGCCTTTCTGCAGGTACACTTATTTTCTATTATATATGTAGGTAGGGCTTGGCTTCATTTTGTTAACAAATTCTTTCTGAATTCCCTAAAAAGTAATTGTGAGCTAGGGGACATGCGAACTTCCTTTTGCACTTTTTCTCAATGTAATTCAGATTCAGAAAGTCACATAGATTTCATAATTGAGTTTGCAAAAGGATCCTTTGTCCACTCTCAAGCAAAGGAGAAGGATCATACGTTCTTTGCCAAAATCCTTTGCTTCCATTGCTTCAGTGATTTTTATCTTTGAGCTGGTTCATGAAATTTATAACTTTTAAAATTTTTATCTTTTTGAGGATATTGAAGCTATTTATGATTAGTGCAAATAAAATATGAGCAATTTGGTGTGAAAGGAATCACGTAATATTTAAGGATTTGGAGAGGAAATACACATATTTGGCTCGGGTGGTATTGAGATTAATATATAGATGGATGGCGGAGAGTCCTATGATGGCCAATGTTCTTCTTAAAAACTTTTTGGAATGTACCAGCTTTTCAGATTTAGGAGGATGCTAGTAGATGATGTTATCCCAATCACCATTTCTTCTAGATCTACTTGCTGGCTTCTGGTTTTGTATTTTCAACAGTTGAGATAAAGTCTGTAATAGTTTCCTCTTGATTGGAAATGGATTTTTTATGCTTACATCCTGGAAGTCTATAATAAGATTGTAGCATCTATTACACATGCATTGAGCTTGGTTGGAAATGTTATGGGAAGACAAATTAGATGTTTATATTTGGGCTAGAAGTGGAAACTAAGAAGCATTAAGGGAACAATCATTTTAGAACCCACGTAGGGAAGCAAAAGAATCGTGCCTTTAATAATTACTACACTTTGTCAATCTTTTGGGGACAAAATGGTGAAAATTAATTCTTCAATGGAGTGCTTGGGTTTAATCACGGTGAATGGGAAATATTTGCTGTTGGTGAATAATTTTTGTGATAAAATTAAGATGTTAATTGGATATATGATTTTTGATTGAGCGTGATGTAGAGACAAGATTCGTGTTGCCGGTCATACTTTGGTGGGAAGTGGGAACTGGCATATGACGATGACGAGGGGAGATGGAAGAAGGATGGATTTTTTGTTAGAGAGAAGACAGTTTTGGAATGGCTTTATTGCAAGGGTTGGAGAAGCTTTTGAGTAATTGCTAAGTAAAATTGGATCTCTAAGTTGGGTCAAAAGGAAGCAATGGCAATGTTTGCAGCGATTAGAAATTAAGGGGGGTTTTTTGGGGGGGGGGGGGGGGGAATCACATGTTGACACACTGAGTGATATGATAGCATTTGTAGCACAATGAGTGAAGAGAAAAGGAAGGTAATCGAGTAATTGATCGTATCTATAGAGGTTGACATTTCATAGAATCTAATGTGGTTGAACATGTTACACAAAAAGATAACAGTCAAGACATGTTTTAGAAATTGAAATCCGGATGTCTTGTTCATCAGTAGACTAAAACGGAAGACTTGGATATATAAATCTGGGGCATATTTGGAGAAGGATGGAGGAAGCATGGATTAGTCTCACCGGTAATAGAAACAACATGCAGGATTGCTTAAAGGTGGAAGAAGAAGCCATTGGAGCTGAAAAGTTGGAGGTCGTTTTCAACAATCTTGAGTTGGGTTCCGAGGAGTCAGACTTGAATAAGGAGCAAAGTGGTTAGGAACTGTGTTGTACTCGGTATGCTTCCTACAAAATCTTTATCAAGGATTCTTGGCTAAGCTGAGAAGAAATTCTCATGAAGTAGCTGGCACCTGTGTTTAGGCAGAAATTGGGGGAGAAAATCCTGGACCAGTCTTTTTATACAATTATGAAAGTCTGGAAAACCAAGTACCATTTCAGATGTTGTCTACTTTGATTACTAGTTGACCAAGATAGGATTTATGGATATTAGCAAACGTGGATGGAAGTGTTTTTTGCCTTAATGGATTTCTATGGGTTGAACTCATTTATTTATTTATGCAATATGTGATTTTATAGTTCTGATCATGATTTTTATTGTCTATTTGTATTTTCAATCTTTGCAGAAGTTCCCTAGGATTTGCAAGGGCATAGGAATTTGCCTTTTAATGGTTCATTGTCAATGCATATCTCTGTGCTAATGTGCGATGTTGCTATTCCTTGAATGATTACAGAGAAATTATTGAGACCATATGAGTGCAATATTTACCAAGTGTGCCTTGGCTTTACTTGTATATTTGCCTTCACCAGGTGTTTATGTCCAAAAAAATTGAAAGGGGTGCAATTAAATGCAGTCAGCTGTTGAACATTCTTTCTCTCTTGTGGCTATGTTTTCCTCTTCTCTTTGTATCTTTCTCCCTCTTACTCAATAAAATTTCATCACTTATAAAAAAAAAAAATGTAGTCAACTGTTGAACATTCTTTTATGGAATAGTGATGATTTGTGGATTAAAATGGTTATTGAGATTTCTTAGGATAACAATTTTGAAAGTAATACCAAAAATATTCTTGGGAAAATGTAGAAAATGATTTTGGTTGCAAGTGATTTGGTGATGACTTTTAAGGTGTTTTCCATGTGGCACTACCTTTTTGGACAATTCTCAAGGGGACATTTTTGATTTCATAGGATGAAATTCGGGAATACGTAGGACTTGAGTGTGTTTGAATTTGGGCTTGAGTTGTTTTGGGAGAATTGAATGGTTTCATAAGTATTAAGTGTGTTTTTTAGTTAAATAGGATTGAAGCCAAGAAGGAACCATTGAGAAAGTGGGTTGATTTTGAGTTTCTTTTGATTTATTCAGTTAAAAAAGGGTGAAATGAAGGATAAATGATATTACTATGGCATTTGAGCACAGCGGAACCCACTTGGATTTTGAGTTTCTTTTGACTTTGTCAGTTAAAAAGGATGGAATGAAGGATGAGAGATATTAATATGGCACTTGTGCTTGATGGTAACCACTTGTAGCTATGTCATTGGATATCTCAATAGTCATGCAAAATTTTGGTTACACTAAGCCATTGATATTTTGGGAGCCAAACAGACGAATAGAGGCTATGCGATCCCCAAGAGATGTTCACTTTGCCAGGAAATGGAGGAATCTGTCAATCACATTCAGCTACAATGAAAAGTGGCCAATAGCCTATAGAACTTGATCACTTTAAGGTGTGGAGTCATGTGGGCCTATGTTGGATTTAGTTAAAGCAATAAAATAGAGTGGAAGAAGTGTTAAAAACAGAATTAGTATGGGCTCGTTCTTTTGGAGATTATGCTTGCGATATTGGCTTTTGATCTAGATATATTCTATATTTGATTGAATTTTGTTGTTTGAGGGTGATCATCTTTATTATTCAGATATGAAAGCACTCTGTTAACAAGTTGAGATATTTTAGTCTGTGTCATTGTGCTTTGTAGAAGTTGAGCTCTTCTGAACTGCATAGCTTAGAGTGGAGCTAATTGGAGCAAATTTTTTTCCTAGATATTATCTTTGGATGGTGGAGGGTGCTACTAACAAAAAGTTTTTTAATTGAATTGGCGTGCACTCTTGTATAATTTTGAATGAATCAAAATTGTTTGTTTGAATTGCATTAGTAATTTGATTCTTTGAGATGGTTCATGAATTTATAACTTCGAAGATTTCCAATTTTTTGAGGATAGCGAAGCTGTTTAAGATTATGACGAAGGACATACGAATGGATATGGGTTTGAAGAATTTGATGTAAATTCTATAATATTTTTACCTTGATTCTACATGGATTTTTTTTATTTTCATCCATGAAAAACCTAAGAATAGAGGCTCCATCACTCCAAACAAACAATTTGACGTAAATGATTCCTTGGGTAGAAAATATTTTGGATAGGAAAACAAAGCAGGATATTCGGGCTAGAAGTGGAAAGTGAGAAGTGATATGAAAACGATCATTTTAGAAACTTTGCAAAGGAAGCAAAACAATCGGGCCTTTAACGTTTGCTATACCTGGTCATTTATATTCGGACAAAAGTGGTGAAAATTAAGTTCTCAATGGGGTTTTTGGGATCTTGTAATGGTCAATGAAGACCGTTGCTTGTGTAAAATATAGTAATTGAGGAGGTAGCTTTCTAAGAGTTCTTAAATCAATTCTAAACTAAAGAAAAACTCCTTGTGCTTCCTGTATGCGATATAAGTTATGAGTGGGGCTTGTTAGTCAACACACATTAATGGATTTTGGTTCAAAGTTGGTGTTGTTTGCTTAGAAACATGTAATTGTCAAAGATTGCCAATCTGTGAGATGCAATAAGAAGGATGTTGTATCAGCTATAGAATTCCAAAAATTATTCAAGTTGTATTTGAAATTTTGAATGGGAAACCAAAGGATGTAAGTGTTTCAAATATTACCCTACACACCACCATTTGAACTAGATTGGCAATCTTTATGGGCATGATTGTTTTATCTGGATGTTAGGGCTTGTTGTTAACAGCATTTTTTGTGGTTTGTGTTGGTTTTTTTTTCTTTTTTTTGAGAGTAATGAAGAGATAATATAAATAGGAAGTTGTTGGTTGGTGTACCCTTGAATTTGTATTGTATGTTTTCTAGTCAATTAGGGAGCCTTTGGGTGGATTGGTGAGATTTAATTTGATAACATACAACTGGAAAGTGCTGCAATAGGTTGGTTGCCTTTGGCCATCCTTGTTCTGATTTTGGTAATTCCTTGGATGGCACATTTTGACCTGAAGCTAGAGTATTGCGGCTAGATGGGCATGGCGAAGAATAGCTACTACGATTTGTTATTTGGTTTTGTAATTAGAAGTAAATTTAGTAAGATGGATTTTTAGTGGAGAAAAAAATTATGTCTTATCTGAGTATTTTCTTTTAAAGGAACATTCTATAAGAATAGTTGTGGCCTTTGTCCGAGGAATTAAAACAAGTTAAGCATGTCGCTAAGCTTAGTGCAAAAAATCCGTCATCTAGTCTTGATCTTTTTTCCTCCTCCTTGTAGTCTTGATTGATTTCTCGTTCTCTTTTTTTTGATCGGTAATGAAGAAATATATTAAAAAGAAGCTGAAAACAAGGTACAATGCTGTACACCAAAGGTGTACATAATCCTCATCCCCTCCCCATCCTTACAAATCATTGAAATCCTTACACATTAATACATCATGACATTTCAATCTCTTACAAGATTCCACAGCAGACGCCCAATAAAGGATAAAACTAAGAGAGTATTTGAAAAGAGCATCCCGAGATCTTTCCTTATTCTCAAAAATCCTGTTGTTTCGTTCCTTCCAAACTGCCCACATCACTACCCCCGGTGTTAACCGCCAAAAGACCTTGAAAGGAGTCTCATTTTGAGATCTTCCAACATAAAAGAAGCTGAGAAACACCTTGAGGCTGGACCCAAGCAACACCAAACCTGGCTAAGAACTCATTCCAAACTCCACTTGTGATTGGAAAATGAATGAGGAGGTGATTTACTGACTCTGCATCCGCTCTACAAAGGCTACATCTATTAGGAAGCTGCCAGCCTCTCTTCATTAGATTATCCAAAGTCAAGATTTTCTCTAGCACCGCTATTCACATAAAGAACCCTACCTTTGATGGGAGTAAAGGTTGCCATAACAGATTGTGGACCTTGAAATTAAGATTCCGCTTACTAATAAACCCATACAGGCTCTTCATAGAGAAAACCCCATCACTGCTCCTTGCCCAGCTCATAACGTCTTGATGAGAACCAAAATCCTTTCCATTGATGCACTCCAGAAACTGGGACAAGTCTTCCAATTCCCAATCAAACATACCTCTTTTGAACTGCAAATTCCATTGTATGCCTCCCACTCCTTGGGAGTACAGGTCTGCAACAAAGGCATGAGGGGCTGAAGATATATTATAAAGCGTAGAAAATTGCTCCTTGAGAGCTCCACCAGAGCACCAAGGATCCGACCAAAACTTAACCCTATCTCCCCTCCCCACCTGAAACTTCACTTCTGCCTCAACCAGGGGAGACAATCTGCATATGGGCCTCCATAAGCTGCAACCAATTCTCCCACTCACCTGGTCAGGAAGCCACCTTGTCTCATCATAGCCATACTTAACAACAATTAATTTCCTCCAAAGACTGTTTACCTCCTGGCCAAACCGCCAACACCACTTCGCCAAAAGGGCTCTATTAAAAAGCCGCAAATTCCTTATACCCAAGCCACCATCCTCCTTTGGGTTACAAACCTCCTTCCAAGAAACCAGATGATAATTATTGGACTCCTCCCCTCCTGCCCATAAGAAGTTCTTCTGTAACTTCTCAATGGCCTCCAGCACTGAAATCGGAGCTAATAAAACAGAGAGCATATAAGTTGGGTGGTTAGATAAAGAACTCTTGATCAAGACTGTCTTACCCCCTTTCGATAAAAGACTCCCCTTCCAAGCCGACAACTTCTTTTTCATCCTTGATATTGTTGGTTCCCAAATTAATTTGGATTTAAAAGACGCCCCAATAGGAATTCCGAGATAAGAAGTAGGAAAAGACCCCAAACGACACCCCAAGAGACCACAGAAAATAGAGGAATTTCCTCTTCCTCCAACATCAAAAAGCTCGCTTTTCTGAAAATTCACTCTCAAACCCGAAAGCGCTTCAAAGCAATTCAGGATTGATCTCACCACAAGAAGTTAAGAGGCTTGTGCCTTGCAAAAGAGCATAACATCATCTGCAAAAAGTAAATGAGAGATAGATAAAGAGCCTCCTCCCACCTTCACCCCTTCAATAAGCCCCATATTTTCCGCCCTAGCAATCAATCGACTGAGAGCTTCCATAACCAGCAAGAAGAGTAAGGGGGAAAGGGGATCCCCTTGTCTTAGACCCCGAGATGACCGAAAGAAACCAGCCGTCACTCCATTAACCAAAACAGAGAAAGATGCTGAAGAGACGCAGGTTTCCATCCAAGATCTCCATTTGGCCCCGAATCCCATCCTCCTCATAATGTACCATAAAAACTTCCAATTCACATGATCGTATGCCTTCTCAATATCCAACTTGCAAAGAATCCCATCAATACCCTCTCTTTGAATGGAGTCCACACATTCACTAACAATCAAAACACCATCCAAAATTTGCCTCCCCCTATAAATGCATTTTGATAAGGAGAAACAACATCCGAAAGCACCTCCCTCAATCTTTTAGCAAGAACTTTAGAAATGATTTTATAGAAACTCCCCACCAAACTAATGGGCCGATAATCTCTCAATGATGACGCACCTTCCTTCTTAGGAATGAGGGAAATAAAGGTGGCATTCAAACTCCTTTCAAAATGAGATGAATTATAAAATTCTTGAACTGCTCTCATGAAATCCGCCTGGATATGGCCCCAACAAAGCTTGTAGAATTTGATAGTAAACCCATCCGGCCCCGGGGCCTTATCGCCCTCCAACTCCTTGATAGCCTCCAACACCTCTTCTTCCCCCAATTGCCTTTCCAACCTATCCCTGTGATAATCTGAAATCAAGTCAAAATCCATACCATCCAGCA
This sequence comes from Buxus sempervirens, assembly GCA_947561395.2. Classification (NCBI taxonomy): domain Eukaryota; kingdom Viridiplantae; phylum Streptophyta; class Magnoliopsida; order Buxales; family Buxaceae; genus Buxus; species Buxus sempervirens. The sequence goes on along the minus strand of OX387192.1, from coordinate 36,045,647 downwards.
GAGGTCTAACTTGAACTTTCTCTATGAAAAGGTCTTCAAAGTAAGCTGCTGCTGCCTTCTTAATTTCATCTTGCTCAAGCAATAGGGACCCATCCACCTCCAAGTGGTCAATGGAATTAGCTCTCCCTCTAGCTGAGGCCATCCTATGGAAAAAACCTGTGTTTTTATCACCAGACTTAAGCCATAAAGCCCTTGATTTCTGCCTCCAACTGATCTCCAATAATGATGCAGCCTTCTTGAAGTCCAACTTCGAACTTCCCATCTCCTTCCAATCATCAAGCGACAGGGTCCCTTCCTCTTCAGATTTTTCTAACTCTTTTAATCTCGCCATAATACCCTCCAGCTTCTTATCAACTCTACCAAACACATCTCTATTACACTCCTTAATCTTGCACTTTAGCGCGCGAAGTTTTCTGGAAAACACAAAGGAGGCTGACCCTTTAAAATCCATCTCACTCCACCATTTTCCCACCAAGTCAATGAAGGATTTATCTTCAAACCACATATTCTCAAATCTGAAAGGTGTTGCTTTCCGAAACTCATTCTGACTAGTGAGCAATAATGGAGAGTGGTCAGAAACTGATCTCGGCCAAGCAAAGACGCTAAAATTGGGAAAAGATCTCTCCCACTCCAAAGACACAAGGAATCGGTCCAATTTAGACAGATTACGGGAAAGCTGACTTTTAGACCAAGTAAACCTCGAGCCTTTAAGGGGAACATCAATCAGATGAGAACTTTCAATAAAGGAAGAAAAGTCGGCCATGACTTTAGAACAACTCCTCCCATTTGTTCTTGCCTCCGGAAATCGAACCACATTAAAATCACCTCCGATACACCAAGGAGTTCCCCCTATTCCCCTAGCCTCTGATAACTCCTCCCAAATTAACCTTGACCTGGAATGGTCATTCGGCCCATAGACAGCCGAGAAAAGCAATAACTCCGAGCTAACCGAAAATTTCAGCAAAACAGATAAGGAGTAAACACCCACCCAAGTCTGAGCTAAAAGAAACTTGTTGCTCTTCCATGCTAGAATCATACCACCTGATGCTCCCTGAGCCGATAGGGAAACCCAATCCACACTATCCTTCCTCCAAAACTCCCCCAACACAGACTTGGAGACCGTGGCTAACTTCGATTCTTGTAGCATAAGAATGTCAGGATCCCACATCCCTAAACTTGCCTTGACTCTTCCCTTCTTATCCTGGGCATTGAGCCCTCTCACATTCCAAGAAATAATTTTCAAGAGCATTGGAACAACACAAACAACCCAACCAACACCAGTATTGACTCCTCTGAGGAGGTCCTCTCAAATTAGGACGCCTTCAAGGGGTCTCTCGGCGCTCCCCTATTCAACCCCATCTCCCTCCTTTCTTCAATAGCTGCAAAAAGGGCCTGCACCTCCTCCTCAGACCCTTGGAAAGAAACTCCAAGTGCCTTGCTAAGATTCAATATATTATTGGCAACCCATGTGGATGCCTCACTGTTCCAAATAGGCGAAAGAGAGCAGATCTGGTTCTCCTTGATGAGACCACCATTGTTGGCCAACGTCATCAACCCATCATCCTTGATAAGGAGAGGATTCGACGAAAGAATCTCCTCCGAAGAACCATCACCCCCCTTACTATCAAGAAATGAAGCTGAAACAGGACAAGATCCCTGATCGATGGGATTAGCAACCAAAATCCCCAACTGAGTCCTCCCATCCTCCTCATCCGAGAGACAATGATCGGAAGAAAAAGACTCAATTGCCTGGACAGATGTCACAATAGGAGATGAAGAAACAAGATGAGGAATCTCTACACCAGCATGAGGGCCACCGTTGTTCCCTTTTGCAAAGTCATGCGGCAGCGCAAGTGGTAGGAAGCCATCTACAGAGTGCGCTTGCTCCAGATCCAAGCTTTGACTAAGTTTCCTTTCCCTCTTACGACGACGCCTTGAATAACAGACCAGATTTTTCTGCTCGTCCCCTGGATCAACCTTCGATTCCCCCATCTTTGCTTTATCTACCATTTCAAGGGATGTCTTCTCCATTCCTAAAGCCTCCACCTCGCCATGACGACCCAAACACCACACACTGCTATTTCGCGACACCCATTCTTCAATATGGGCTATACGTCCATCGAATGAAGAAATCGATCTCTCCAGACTACTGCAAAACTACTTGAGATTAAGGTATGGGAAAGGATCCCCTTCCACCTGACAAGATCCAGGAAGACTTCCGCTTCTGATCGAGTCGTCGTTCCAGTTGAAAGCTTCGAAACCATGATTCTCTCCACCGTCGACCTCCCCAACGCAATTCGCCACATCACAACCCTCTCTAACGTGCATCATCAACACTCCATTCTTCTCGAGACCCTTCTTAGATTCACCATGACTCCTTTCTTTCTCAAGCTCTACCCCGTACCACGCCGCTAGCTTTGATTTCTCGTTCTCTTTTCTCCTGCTTTATCACTCCTCTTCATCTATTTGTATTTTTTGGGGTGATATGGGTGGGGGATAATTTGGAATAGGAAGGCTGTATGAAGAGAACATTGATAACGAGTAGGACAAGGAGTTCCTTTATGGTGTTTTGCTTGAAAGTGAATACCCTTCTTAGGCCTTGAGTTTGAGTAAGAAGCTGTGCATAAGGTTATCCTACACGGTTGTTTGAGCACTAATTGGTATTCAACTGAATAATGATGTGGATTATTTTAGTGTCAAACTCTTTGAGGTTGATATGATTGGTGAATAATTTGGTGTTGACATGTTGAATTAAAACAGTGAGGGGTGATAGAAGTGGAACAATTTCTTTTTCAAAAGGTTTTGAGTATTGGAGATGCTTATGAATGGGGGTTGTGTAAAATTATATTTTTAAGTGAGTTAATGGTGTTATTGATCAAGGATTTCAAAAGGAAGCTATAGGAATGTATCTGGCAAGTGATGAGGGGTCATATGTTAAAATGGATGAAGAGTAGCTTGTAGCCCAATGAGTGCATGAAAAAGGAATGTATAGTAATGGGTGCTCTCCAATAAATTTGAAAATGATTTCATGGATTATTATGCGGTTTCACACATCTCACAATAGGAGCGTGGTATAGACTTGTGTAAAAAATTGAAATCGAGATATGGTATTCATCTATTAGACTATAATGGAACACTTGGATTGGATGAATGAGCGAGGGGTTTTTATAGTGCTAGAAGAAGAATGGATTAATCTTGCTGGTAATGGAAACCGCCGCTGGATAGCTTAAAGTTGGAAGAAGAAGCTTTTTGAGCTGAGAAAATTTTAGTTTAGGTTCAATTTCAATAATGGCAAGTTGTGTATGGGGAGTTGGATCCTTTTAAATTAAGATTTATCTGTGCCAAAGGAACTGGGTAGAACTTAGACTCATAACAGGAAGTAGAAGGTGTAAATAGAAGGTGGTAGCTCTTGTGGTACATTAGAGATTATTAACAAGTCTTACTACTGGTGGTTACTATAAATCGGTCTCCCAGATTTCAGTAGTTGCTATAAATTGGTGGTGGTTCCACTAAAGTGGGGCTGTTTACATAGTCAAATAATGAAGATAATATTCCCTTTATCTGATCTTGGTAGGATCTTAATTTCACCTTCTTTTGCTTATTGCCTTTTTTTTTTCCTTGTCTGCATGAAGTTCAGTTTTTAATTGACTAGCTTCCTATCATGCCCTCATCATGTTAGCATGTCAAGATGAAATTTTTTTTTTGATCCGTAATCAGTAGTATATTAATATTAATATTAAGATAAAGGGAGCATGATTTGGTGGTACACGGATAGTGTACCTATATATACAATACTAAACAGCAAACCCATCCTGAGAAAAAACGAGTAAAACGCCTCCCTCACTCCCCTCCCTAGTCTGAAAATGAGAAACTCTCCATGAATTCTTGAAGAGGGATGCTATCCACGGAATGCTGGGCTGCCAGACAACTGTGAATTAATCTCAGAACCTTTTTCTCCAAGTATGCCACGTTCCTCTTTGTATTCTTGAATATTCTTAGGTTCCTTTCTCCCCATACCACCCACGATACTGCTTTCCAAGCCATCTTCCTACAAGAGCTTCCTTTCATTGGACCCCATGCCTCCAAGACCTTACCAAATTTTCCTGCTACCACCCAAGGAAGCCCAAACTTAGCAAGAATCGCATTCCGTAGGTTCCTCGCCTCTTTGCAACGAACAAGAAGGTGATCCACAGTTTCTTCATCCATCTTGCACATAATGCATCTGTTTGGTAAATGCTATCGTCTACTTTTGAGATGGTTTACCATTAATATCTTATCAAGAGCCGAAACCCAAAGATACCTTACTTGGTAAGAGTTTGGTCCAAATCACTTCATGCTCTCTGAATGTGCTGCCGGCGAGATTCATGGACTTAAATGCTGATTTAATTGTGAAAATTCCTGATTTCCCTTTAGTCCACTCTCAAACATCCTCCTCTTGACCCACTTGGATGCTGTATATGTCTTGCAAAAGCTCTTCGTACTTGTCTATTTCCCAATCAAGGAGAGTTCTTTCCAACTCGATGTTCCATGAATTTCCAGCTTTGGAACTAGCAATGTAATCACTACTAAGTTCTTTTATAGATTGGCTAAGGCAAGGGGTCGGGTTAACTCTTTAAACAAGGTGGAGATCGAGGGGCAGATTTTGAAGGTGAGGAAACCATTAAAAAGAATATTTCAGACTTCACTAAACTGATTGGCTAAGAATACTAAGTTATTTCATAGATTGGCTAAGGCAAGGGGTCAGGTTAACTCTTTAAACAAGGTGGAGATTGAGGGGCAGATTTTTGAAGGCGAAGAAACAATTAAAAAGAATATTTCGGACTTCTTTGTCAATTAGTTTAGTGAAGAAGAACAGCGTAGGCCACTTCTTGATGGGTTGGGTTTTGAGACAATATCTCCCGAGGAAAGAGATGGCATGGAAAAACCCTTCTCAGAGGAGGAAATTAAAGGGGTGATAGACCAACTAAATCGAGACAAGGTGCTGGGCCCGGATGGATTCTCATTAGCCTTCTTCAAATCTTGTTGGAATATTATAAAAGAAGACCTGAAGACAATTATGGAAGAATTCTACAAGAATGGCAGCTTTGAGAAAAGTATTAATGCAACCTTCATTATGTTAATTCCTGAGAAGGAGGGTTCAATCAAGGTGCAAGATTTCAGACCGATTAGTCTTGTTGGAAGTGTATACAAGATACTAGCTAAACTCCTTGCTAATAGATTAAATCTGGTGCTCAATCCATTGATTTCACAAGCTCAAGGTGCATTTGTGGGTGGGAGATAATTGCAAGATGGCATTCTTGTTGCAAGTGAATGTATCGACTCATGCACAAGGAGAAAGATGAACATGATAATGTGCAAATTGGACCTTCAAAAAGCTTATGATAACGTAAATTGGGAATTTTTACTATACTTACTAAGGAGAATGAGATTTGGGGAACAATGGAGGAGATGGATACAGTTTTGTATATCAACATTGTGCATTTCAATGTTGATTAACGGTTCAGTAGCAGGTTTTTTTAACTCCGACAAAGGCCTTCGACAGGGAGACCCCCTATTATCTCTATTATTCACATCGGTAATGGAGTCTTTTAGTAGAATGATGGCTAAAGTTGCAAAGTTAGACAGGTTGGAAGGAGTGACTTTTGGTGGAAATGTTTCTATAAATTATCTTCTTTTTGCAGATGACATTTACTTTTTGTGAATCCACAGTTCATTAAATTATGTGGCTGAAAGGTATCCTATATTGTCTACAAGCGTGTTCAAGATTGAAGGTTAGCATGGGTAAGAGCGAAATGATCAGTATTGGAGAGGTGGAAAATTTATCTCAGCTAAGTGGTCTCATGGGCTGCAAAATTAGTTTGTCTCCAACAATATATCTTGGGATTCCCCTTGGTGTGGGGTTTAAGAAAGCTTCAGTTTGGAATCCGATTGTGGAAAAAATGGAGAAGAGACTTTCTTCATGGAAGGGCTGTGTCTTATCAAAAGGGAGGAAGTTAAGTTTAATTTCAAGTGTGTTAGTGAGCTTGCCTACGTTTTACAATTCTATCTTGAAAATCCCAATCTTCATTGCTAAGAGACAGACTTCCTCCAATTCCTCCCATACCTTAGGCGACAACGAATCAGCATTTGGTCCATAAACATCGCTTACTAGGACTGGAATACAGAATCTGTCATCAAGTAATATGACTGAAATTGAGTATTGGTCAATCCATGACTGATTCAGCTTTGTGAGGCTACTTTTCCATGCAACAATAACACCTCCAGCTCTCCCTTTAGATGGCAACGACAACCATTGCACTTAACAGAAGTCCCAAATGTCTCTTATAATCTTGCTGTCCACCACTTGAAATTTTGACTCCTGGAGAATCACGATATCAAGTTTCTATATTCTCTGAGCTGACTTCATTGCATCCTTTTTATCCCCTGCATTTAGGGCTCTAACATTCCATGACAGTATGTTAATCTTCATTAACGTTCTCTGACCCCCTCCTTATACTCTTGCGATTGCTACTCCGAGGACCAGTTGATCTGGTTGCATAATTCATAGACCAAGACAGTTTCTGGAGCTCCCTTGCCACTTTCTTACTGGACTCATTCTCCTTTTATGCTGAGCCTCTATAGAAGTAAATAGAGCCATCACCTCCAATTCAAATCCCTCAAAAGATACACCCAATGCCTTGCTCATCTCCTTAACCTTATATAGCATCCTTTCAAAATGATCGGCTCTTTATTTGTAGGCTTGAGTATTTGGCTTCTCTACCTAGTTCCTTATGACCAGATACTCATCGCTACTTACCCTTTCTTGATTTGGATGGATCACTTGCAATGGAGCAATGCAGACACCTCCACTTGTATCCAGTTCTGCAAGGCATTGAAAGGATCTCTCATCTCCTTCTCCCTGATTACTCAAATCATTCGAGGCCGGCTTCTGCACCTCTCCATTCCCTCCATTGGACTCCCTTGGGACATCAATAATGGGATGAGGTATTCACCTTCAGCACTTTTGATTGACGGGGTCAAGCACCCAGGATGTAGAATTGCCAAATTCAGCTTCCCAAATATCTCCGTAGGAGTAAAAGAACTTCGCTCTATCGCTAAGGAATTCCCGAAGACTTCAACTTCGGATGAAATGCTTCGATTGATGACGTATGAGACCCCTTGATCTCCAATATGGCCTTCGATTTCGCCAAGTCCCCCAAAGTCGGACGCCTCCTTTTTCACTTCATATGAATCATCTTCCAAAAATCTTTTGGAAGGAATGCGAGAGGGACTACTCCTAACTTGCAACTGGATCGATTGCTCTTCATGATTTGCAGGATAAGAACCATCTGATCCTTCACTCGATTCAGCTTGCACGCGAGCTGGGTAGTTATCCTCCATGGTTGTACCCTGCAATATTGTATCTAAAATATCGGATCCTCTTGAGTCAACGACCTGATTGATCTCCTTGCCACCTAAGACCAATTCGGCTGATTGGTTTCTCTTTACAACCTCAGCAGGAGAAACCACTGAGAGGGCACCCCCCAGATGAGTCCTCTCGATACCCCTCTACTAATGGGCTTTCAATCCAACCTGGCGAAGACTGATTAAACCAATGGCTCGAATCAAAGGCTCCTTCACTTTGGGTCACCGGCCTCCAAACCCAGGAAGACAGGAATGACTCGACTGGGCGTTGAACAAGGTAGGTGTTTTTTTTTAAAATTCTGACGTTTTTTTTGCATTCTTGTTACAAGAAATGTTGCCAGAGCGACAGTTGTGATGAAAGGAAGAAAGTGCTCTTCGGTTAAGGATTGCTACAATTTTTTTGGAGAAGATCAATAAGGTATCGAAGTTGGTTTATTTCACATATTGTACGTATGTTTTGCACGGATTTTATATTGTTTAACTAATTTATGATCTATTAATTTGATGTGTTATTTTCCCAAATATTTTTATTTATCTTTTATTTACCTTATAATCGTGTTATATTAATGAGCATTATTTCAGGACGAGGTATGATCAATCAACTTAGAATTCATTTATGGGTATTCGAATTCCATGATAAATTTTAACATTTATCATAAACTCCTTAAATGGTTTGCACATGTACTATTAGCTATTGAGTGGCATTTGAATTTTGTATTATATCGGCACTTACAAGTAGACATATATGAATATTAGTATATGTGTATGAATCTCCACAAGGACAGTTAGTGGATGTGGAATAACACCTTGTGCAATGTTCTATCAGTGTTCAACATCTTTTACACGAAGAATTAGGTCGCCAATCTTGGTAAGTAGATTTAGTTTTTTAATTCGTTAGCGTGGTGTTTGATTTATGTGAATATTGTTCTATCTTTTTCATGTTATCATCCTGATTGTGCTTGAGAATGCCTTGGAGATCTTGGGTGTCCTAAAACGCGAAAGGTTCGCACATTCGTTTCTTTATTATGTTTGAGTGTGTGAGGTTTGATATTATGATTTGACGTTCTTTTATATATTTGTGAGTTTTCTCGTGTTCTTATTCTTTAATTTCTTTTGATGCATGCTGAAACTTATTGTGTGAGTATATAATAGCAAATTTGGAGTTTATTAACACTTTATAAAATAAATAAAGACGAGTTGATGGCTTTTGAAATAATTAAAAACCGGCAATATTTTTAAAAAATAATTTAAAAGAATGCGTGGTTTATTATGTAATTTTTCTATGGGTCAAATTGCACATTGGTCATAGGGTACACTTGGAATCATCGTAGGTCTTGTAGTAAATGGCTATAAGATATGCATTACATCATTATAGGCTACGCACGATACTAGTATAGGAAACACAATACGTTATCTTAGGGCATATACCACATCTTCAAAGGGCCAACATCTATTAAAGACGGACCTAATAGGATTGTTTAATTTTATGTAAAAGTTGTTAAATTAAATCATGATTTGTTTTAAATATTTCTTACAAGTTTGCCTAAATTTTTAATTATTTTTGTAGCTATTAATAAATCTTAGTTTATTTTGCGTTGTATGATTGAAACCTAATTTTTCTCGTTTAAAACTATTTTTCAGTTAGTGTTTTCATATTTTCACCTTCCATATTAGTGTTTTAATTGATTTTACTTTTAGAATTTCTGATTTTTTCTTATTTTGTAGTGTACTTTTTACTTCTAAGAATCTTAAAACTCTTGAAATATTTTTTTATCGTTATTTTCGTCTATTTTAATATCTTTTCTTAATTGTTTCGTTGTTTATAGTTTTTTTGTAGAACTTTAACTAACAAAGGGTTCGAGGGAATAGTCTCGTAGGTTTGGAATTCCATTAATGACTATTTTCTCTTTTCTTTATACGGTATTTATTCTCAAAAACGTATATGAACTCTTTTCCGTAGCTAAATTTTTTTGGCTCGTCCTGTGGGCTTAGCGTCCAGGATGCTCTTTGGTTGTCTTTTCTGCTATATGTTGGATTTTGAAAGAGAAAACATTGCTTCGAAAGAGTTATTTCATCTTACCCCTCCTTTTGCCTTCAGCTGGTATGGTTTCTGTAAGGTAAATGTTTACTGATGCTCTTTTTGCTCTCAATTGAAATTTGAAGCTCATTATAAAGTCCTTGGAAGTGTGGTCAATCAGAATAGATCTTAAAAAAAACCCAGAGGTTAGCAATTAATTCGGCGCATATAATGTTTTTATTCATATTTTCAAATTTATGTTTAATTTGAGCTGCAATATTTCTTACAATCTTTTTGACCGAGAAATGTCTATAGAAAAAGGCTTGAACATGCAGTGTAGAGTTGAGGAATTTCACTGCTTAGAGCAGGTGAGAGGTAAGTCAAAATTTGGCAATTGATGACGTTTAACAAGTTAGGAGTTTTTTTTATTATAAAATTTTTATGTTTTTTTACATTTTTGTTACAAGAAATGCTTTCAAAGCAACAGTCGTGATGGAGGGAAGAAAATTCTCTTCGGTTGAAGAAACAAGAAAATTCTCTTCGGTTGAGGAAATTATGGCAATCTTTAACCGAAGAGAATTTTCTTCCCTTCATTACAACTGTCGCTCTAGATGCATTTCTTGTAACAAAAAGGCAGAAAAAGTTAGAATGTTGAAAAAAAACTCCTACCCTGTTAAACGTCATTAATTACAAAATTTTGACTTACCTCTCACTTGCTCTTTGCAATGAAACTCCTCAAGTTTACACTTCATGTTCAGCCTTTTTCTATAGACTTCTCTTGATCAAAATGATTGCAGGAAATATTGCTGCTCAAATTAGATTTATAGATTCGGAAATATTAATAGAAACATTATATGCGCTGGATTAATTGCTAACCTCTGGTTTTTTCCGAGGATCTATTCTGATTGCCCAGGCTTCAGAAGACTTTGTAATGAGCTTTAAATTTCAGTTGCGAGCAAAAAAGACATCAGTAAACATGAAAATACCTTACAAAAACCATACCTGCCGAACGCAAAAGGAGGGTGAAATGTGACAACTTTCTAAGCAGTGTTTTTTCTTTCAAAATCCAGCATATAGCAGAAAAGACAACCAAAGAGCATCCTGGAAGCTAAGTCCATAGAACAAATAGAAAAATTTAGCTCCGAAAAAGAGTTTAGATGTGTTTTGGGGAATAAGTACCGTATAAAGAAAAGAGAGAAGCGGCAGTAATGAAATCCAAAACCTACAATAATGTTCCCTCGAACCATTTGTTAGTAAAGTTCTACAAAAAACAATGGAAATAAGAAAAGAGTACAGTATAAAAAAAAAGTAAACATACAACGTAAAATAAACTAAAATTCTTAAAATGAAATAAAGTACAGTACAAAATATTTCAAGAGTTTTAAGATGAAAGCAAACAATATTTCAAAAGTTTTACGTGGACTTTTAAGAAATATTTAAAGAAAGCAAACATAAAAAAAATACAATTGAAAAAAGTACATACAACGCAAAATAAATATTTTGTGAAAGCAAACATAAAAAAAATTCTACAAAATGTCAAAAAAAATTTCAACAAAAGCAAACATAAAAAAAAAATTAGTCTGAAAATTTGAAAAGACTAATTGAAAACATAAAAAAAATAGCTGCAAAAATTTCAAGAGTTTTAATTGAAAACTTTTGCAAAAAAATAGATGCAAAAAAGACTAATTGAAAACATCAACGAAAGCAATCATCAAAAAATATTTCAAGAGTTTTAAGATTCTTAAAATGAAAAACGTACAGTAGAAAATAAAAAAATTTGAAATTCTACAAGTCAAATAAATTAGAACAATAATAGGGAAGATGAAAATTTGAAAAGACTAATTGAAAAATAGCTTTAAATGAGGAAAAATTAAGGTTCAATTATACAACGCAAAATAAACTAAGATTTATTGATAGCTGCAAAAATAATTAAAAAGTTAGGCATACTTTTGAGAAATATTTAAAACAAATCATGATTTAATTTTACAAATTTTACGTGGACTCAAACAATCCAATTAAGTCTATGTCCGAAATAAATGTGGGTCTTTGAAGATGTGGTGTGTGCCTTACATAACGTATTGTGTTTGCGATAATAGTGTCGTGTGTGGCTTATAACGATGTAGTGTATGTCCTATAGCCATTTGCTATAAGACCTACGATGATTCCAAGTGTGCCCTAGGATGAATGTGTAATTCGACCCAAAGAAAAATTGCATAATAAACCACGCATTCTTTTAAATTATTTTTTAAAAAAATTGTCGGTTTTTAATTATTTCAAAAGCCATCAACTCGTCTTTATTTATTTTATAAAGTGTTAATAAACTCCAAATTTACCATTATATACTCACACAAAAAGTTTCCACACGTCTCAAAAGAAATTAAAGAGTAGGAACACGAGAAACTCACAAATATGTAAAAATACGCCAAATAATAATATCAAACCTCACACACTCAAGCATAATGAAGAAACAAAGTACGAGCATTTCGGGTTTTAGGAAACCCAAAATCTCCAAGGCATTTCAAAGCACAATAAGGATGATAACATGGAAAATGAAGAACAATTTTCACATATATCAAACACCCCGTTAACGAATTAAAAAACTAAATTTACTTACCAAGATTGGTGACCTGATTCTTCGTGTGAAACATGTTAGAACACTGATATAACATTGCACAATGTGTTAGTCCACATTCACTAACTATCTATGTGGAGATTCATACATATATACAAATAGTCATATATGTTTACTTGTAAGTGCCGATATAATACAAAATTCAAATACAGCGATTTAATAGCTAATAGTACCTATGCAAAACACTTAAGGAGCTTATGATTAATGTTAAAATTTATCATAGAAATGGAATACCAAGAAATGAATTCTAAGTTGATTGATCATACCTCGTCATGAAATTATGCCCATTAACATAAGAGATAAATAAAAATATTTAGGAAAATAACACATCAAATTAATACATCATGAATTAGTTGTTAAACAATATAAAACCCATGCACAATATACGTACAATACGTTAAATAATCCAACTTCGATACCTTATTGATCTTCTCCAAAGAAATTGTAGCGATCCTCAACCGAAGAGAATTTTCTTTCCTCCATCACAACTGTAACTCTGGAAGCATTTCTTGTAACAAAAACGCAAATAAGCGTTAGAGTTTTAAAAAAAAACTCGTACTTTGTTAAACGTCATCAATTACGATATTTTGACTTACCTCTCACCTGCTCTTTGCAGTGAAACTCCTTAACTCTACACTTCATGTTCAACCTTTTTCTATAGACGTCTTTCGGTCAAAAAGATTGCAAGAAGTATTGTAGCTTAAATTAGATTTATAGCTTCGGAAATATTAATAGAAACATCATATGGGCCGGATTAATTGCTAACCTCTTAGTTTTTTTGAGAATCTATTCTTATTGACCACGCTTCTGAGGATTTTGTAATGAGCTTCAAATTTCAATTGAGAGCAAAAAAGAGCATTAGTAAATATGAAAATACCTTACAGAAACCAAACCAGTCAAAGGCAAAAGGAGGATGAGATGAGATAAACCTTTGGAAGTAGTGTTTGCTTTTTTAAAATCCAGCATATATCAGAAAAAACAACCAAAGAGCATCCTGAAGGCTAAGACGAGTTGATGGTTTTTGAAATAATTAAAACCCGGCAATACTTTTATGCTTTTTGTAAGGTATTTTAATGTTTATTGATTCTCTTTTTTGCTCTCAACGTAAGTTTGAAGCTCATTACAAAGTCATTGGAAGCGTGATCAATCAGAATAGATCCTCGGAAAATCCCAAAGGTTAGCAATTAATCAGGCGCATATGATGTTTCTAATAATATTTCTGAAGGTATAAATCTAATTTGAGCTGTGATACTTCTTGCAATCTTTTTGACCAAGAGACATTTATAGAAAATGGCTGAACTTGAAGTGTAGAGCTGAGGAGTTTCATTCCAAAGAGCCAGTGAGAGATCTACATCATCATCTTCCCTAACCAAGAGTCTGTTCCACCCCCTATCGTCCTCCCTCTGAAAATTTGGCGACATCGACATTTCTGTCTCAAAGTATTCTGAACCGTCCCATAAGCATATGAATATTGGGATTCTTTGAACTAGCTTTTCTTTAACCATCATAGTCACCCTACTTAGATCGTTCTAGAGCATTTCTACCTCTTCGATTTCCACAGGAGCCCCACATGCTCTGTCCACCAATTACAAGGTATCAGAAGCTAACAAATGCAGCAGGATTCTTTGGATTGTAATAAACAAACCTTCGGAAGAAAAAGTGCCTACAGTTTGACCACCATTGAGCAGGTGCTGATAGAAGCAAATCTTTTATTGTCTCCCATCCAAATTTCTTTCTTCTCCAATAATTTCTTCACCTCCTCCAAACCGGCAAAGACCACCGCCTTCTTCTCAAATAACTCAAATAGCATATTTGACGAACAGAGAATACGCCTTAACTCCCCTTGAACTGTTGCTCACTTTACCGTAGATAATGGTTGGTAACAAATAACTCCGAATCTCGATTTAGAGTCAAATGGATAGACACCAATGATAGGAACCTATCCCAAGTTTTGCATGTGGCTATAGACGCCATTACCCTTAACAATGTCGACCAGCCCAAGCACTAACAAAGAGGTAAAGCCCTTTGCAGCTGGAACTCTAGGATGGTTTAGCGCGGTCCCACTTCTTTGCAAAACCTCCTTTAGCACTCTGCTTTTGTAGCTCAATCCTCCTGGTCGGAGGTCCATTGGAAAAATTAAACCCCAACTAGCTCTTGAGTTGAATGCAGATAATTGAAGAAAATAGGCCTAGCAATTTTTCTCTCTCTAAAACTAGTTTCCTCAATCTTGTTCTTATAACACCCACCACTTCTTGTACTTCTTTGAGCTTTTCTCAATCCTATCTCCCCTCTTGATTACCTCCTATCTCCTCCTCACTCTCATAGCGTTTTATACTTTTTTTACTTTTTTGAACCTTGATTAATATGGTTGCAAATGGAATTTTGCCAGTGAGCTATATTTCGTAGTTGTTAATTCTTAAATAATATTTAATTCTTAAAGTTTTTTTTTATGAATAATAGTCAATCTATTATTGTATCTGAATAAACATTTTACATCCAAAGGGCCGAGGTAGTCCTATATCTCGCCCAATATGATATTGGCAGAAAACCAGTAGAAGATCTAAAAGAGATCATATCAGTTCACAACCGAAATTCAAAAGCAAGAGGATAAGGTTGGAGAAAAAAAAGGGTGAGAGCAAGGAAACACAAGGATAAACCAATCACTATAAGTTTTTGTTTCCTTTTTCATGTCTGTGTCTTTGTAATATCTAAACTCCTTTATGTCTAGAATTTCTATTATTTTTTATTTCCATCCTTTCCTTTTGGCATTACCTCTTCATTAAATTATCTCCTCATTACTTTATCTCTTTCTAAATTTATCTCCTCATATTTGTTTTATTGGGTGATTTAAACTTCCCAAATACTTTGAACGTCAAAAGACTTTTCCCACAATATTTCCTTCACATCCAGGGGCGTCCACATATGAAATCCTGAATATTCTTGGGCGTCTAAACTTTTTTGTTTATCTCCTTCTATATCTATTATCTTCTTTTCAGCGTTTAAAAAATTCCCTTAATTCCTTTGGACGTCATAACCATACTTCCTACAATTTTGTTTTTAGATATCTACATATTGGATCCCCATTGATGTCTTAAATAATTTCCCTTTGATTTTTCTCAAACGTAGGGATCCTGACTTTGTGATATTTTGAAATTCCCAAAACATGATTTGGGTAAACCGCAAATATTGTAATGGTTCAGCCCTAATCCTAGTGGTTAATGCAATAAGAGCTAAAACCAGAACTTATTAACTTAACGGTTCAACCCATGATCCTTGCTGCCAATTTGGGTTAAGCCTATTTAACCAAAGGGATATTTTGAAATTCCCAAAACATGATTTGGGTAAACCCCAAATATTGTAATGGTTAAGCCCTAATCCTAGTGGTCAATGTAATAAGAGCTAAGACCAAACCTAATTAACTTAACGTTTCAACCCTTGATCCTTGCTGCCAGTTTGGTATAGCCTAGATAACCAAAGGGCTAAAACTATGATCCTTTTGGTCTAGATAATTTGTGTTAAACCTAAATAAACTATGGGTTAAACCTCACGATCCTTGTGATAATTAACCTAAGGGTTAACCTCATGATCCTTGTGGTCAATATAATTAACCTAAGGGTTAACCTCATGATCCTTGTGGTCAATATAATTAACCTAAGGGTTAACCTCATGATCCTTTTGGTCAATACAATTATCCTAAGGGTTTGACACCATGATCATTGTGGTCAATATAATTAACCTAAAGGTTAACCCTATGATCCTTGTGGTCGAAAGTGTCCTAAAATGGACCAACCCTTTTTCGAACCAAACCAAAGTGCTTTAATTCATTTCAAACCAAACCAAGGTGATCCCACATTGAACCAAAGTGTCCCTTACTTTGAACCAAAATTATTTCAAATTAAACAAAGTACTCTCAATTGACCCAAAGTGTCCCGAATTGAGCCAAATACATGCAATTCATGGCATAAGCCGGACCAAAAGAAGCTTTGCACGATCCAAACAACTATACCGGTTCAAATCGACTCCTGTGAAAACCAATACTTCCGAATAAACCAAAGTCAAACTGTTTCCTATACGGTTCAATCAAACCAAAACCAAAACGGATCTTTATGGTCCAAACAAATAAATTCAATTCAAACCAAATCAAACCATTTCCTTACGGTTCAATCAACCAAACCTGATCTTCATGGTCCAAACAACTGAAATCCATTCAAACCAATGAAACCGTTTTCTCTACAGTCCAAGTTTCCAAATTGAAACCAAATTCAAACCCAAAATTGCCTATGAAATCTAGGGAAATTTTACCAGATTTCACCGGCATGAAAAGGAAAATTTTCCCAATCTAGGGGAATTTGAAGAAATATTTCCCAAATTTCGTCAGCATGTGTCTTGATTTCGCTAGCATGGAAGGAAAAAGCTGCAGAAGGGCTTTTCCCATCATATTTCGTGCAGCTACCCCCTAAAAAACAAAATTTTGTCAGCATGTGCTATGAACTATGGTGTGACTTGATCCCAAAACTTGGGTACATAGGCAGCTTGAACAAATACAAAATCGGGTTCAGTCACAATTAAAAATAAATCAAACCATTTCAAACCCTGTACGTAATCAAGGCTTGTGAAGTTAAAATCAAAGGGTATCCTCTAAGTTTCGGATATCTATTTAAGGGAATAGTTCGTAACCTAGATACCCTGGATGGGTCCGCACCCCATGAAATAAAAATCCGCACAAATGGGTGAAATCATGTTTGGTCAAAAATCACAAAGATTAAATTTTTTTTTGTCAATAAGAATATTCTACGTGACCTTTATTTGTCTTTTTGGCTGATTTCATTTGATGAATTTCTTTTTCTTTATTTGTCACGTGTGTTGATTATTGTTTAACTATGTTTTTCTTTGAGGCCTTTTTTTTCAAATTATCAAATTAGTCTTCTTTTTTTCTCTTTTCGTTTTCATTTTTATAAATGTCTATATTTTTATTTTATATTAAGCTTGACGCTGATGTATCCTTTTTAGTTTTATTTTTTATTTTCATTTTCTACATGGTAAAATGAATTTCAAAACCCATTAATCATTCTCTTTTGTTTCCCATTAGAGTACTAGTAGGCTCATTAATTATATGGACTCCCATGTAGAGTGTATTTATTGTTCATAAGTCTCTTGAACTGCATCAATGACCTTGAAGATAATTTATTTTAATCTAGATATTTTTTGCACAGACAAATAAGCGAAGAAAATTTTGGATAGGTTTACAGTAAAATATTGTATTATGTAGAATTTTAGTATGCAATTTGCCCATTTAGTTTCTATTTTCTTGATTTTTTTAATTGTTTGCTAACTTTTACCACTTAATCTTAATGTACATTTTTAAGTTTTTCTCGAAATGTTCGATGTTTAATTTTCCTTGATTTTAATATTTTCACTAAATCTATTTGTGGAGATTTATTGTATTTTATAATTTTATCAATTTTTGTATACTTTTATGTATTAATGAATTTTTTTATCTTCCTATTCTTTAACTTCATTAAGGTATTTGGCAATTTCTGTGTGCCATTGGTTAAAGACAAAATTAGAGTTTAGTTATAATTTGTCAAATAAATAAAGATTAAGTAACTAAAAGTTAGGAATAATTTTAAAAAAAATTTCAAAATAAGTTATTATTTGTTGTTATAATTAATATTTTGACTGGAATGTACATTTATTATAGGCCACACATGAAATCATCATAATTTATGCACGAAGTCGTCATAGGGTATGCACCACATCATCATAACCCACATGCAACACTTTTTGGAGGGAACACATTACATTATCAGAAGGCAACACACTACGTCATAATAGGGCACACAACTATCTAGGAAAATAGACTTGGGTAATTCAGTCCAAGTAAAAATTGTAACGGTAAACCATGAAATGTCTTCATATATTTTTTAAAAGTATGCATGATTTTTTAATTATTTTAGAAACCATCTATTTATAGCAGTTTATAAAATCAAAGCCTAATTTTCCTTATTTAAAGCTATTTTTATGGTGGTTTGATATTTTCTCTGACTATGTTTGTTTTCTAATTGATTTCGTTACTTGCTTTTCTTGATATTTATTTTGACTTTGAAAATTTTTTAATTTTTTACATGTTCTTGATTTCTCTTTTTCCTCACTTGCTATAATTTTAGGTTTCTTTGGAGATATTTAATTCACATTCACTTTTAAATTCATTTTAGTATCTTCCATCATTCTTAATCCGCCCGGTTTATATGTCATTTTTATTTTTAACTTGTTTGATTTTTCTTTGTCCTTTTACCCCAATTTTTCTTTTGTCAAGGTATTTACATCTGATTTAAATATCTCTGCTCTTTTATTTTATTTTATTTTTATCTTTTGTCATTCTATTTTAATTTGTCATTACTATATGCTTTTATGTTTATTGAAATTTCTTCCAAAAATTTTAATTTTTTCCTTGTGGCTCTTTCTCCCATGCAGGAATTATTTATTAACTTATAGAAAATAATTATTGTTGTCGGTATTTTTTATATTTTTATATTTTCATTATTTTTGTCTTTTGCAATTGATAGTTTACTAATAATTTGTTTTTATAGTTGTACCATTTCTTGCATACGTAAAGCTGTAGGAGTCTTTTCATTAATATTTATCCTTTTTTTAAGGATTTTTTCTTTCTTTAAGTTTTTTTTTCCATGTAATGATGATCTTAAGAAATATTGTTATTTCTTTATTTGGTTTTCCCATAAAATGTTACAGCATGTTGCTCTTTCATCAATCCCTTTGGGTTGGAGAGAACTTAGCTTGAATTTTATAAATTTGACGTATTGACTATAAATTGCTTGATCAAGTCATTGCAAATCTTCTTGTGAACTGATTTAACTTGATGGTTTGCCATTGATTTTATTTGGAATCTTTAATCACTAAGATAAGATAATGTACTGTTAAAATCTATATTTTTTTTGGTAGTGGAAGATAACCTGTCTCTTTGCAATCCCTTATATGGTTTTGCACGATGTTTTAAGAGAGTCACAGGATCACGATATTGGATCAGCAATTTCACTTTTCTTCAATTGTTTCTTCGGATATGGTCAACATGTTGTTGGTAAAGGTATTGCTAATAATATTCATACAAAAACTCAGAAGAAGGTATGTGGAACTTTGTGCTAGTCTTCTTTTTTACTTTCCTGATACATAGTTAATTTTTAATGCATTTCATATCTGATCTTTCACTATCAAATTCTTAAGGCCCCATACCTGTTATGTTTTATCTTCATGGTTTTTCAATCAGAGAGGTTTTGAATGCTGTGTTCAGTTGCTACTTTGTTTTATCTATGCATGGTGTTTTATAATGGCTGTTATAATGCTCTCATAAAGATGTTGCTCTAAGCACTATTGTGGAAATTTTAAATTGAACCTTAAAAACAAGACTGCTGTTATTTTCCATTATTTAGACTATAATTGCTGTTACTATGTTTTTTGGACCTTTTTGCAGTTTTGAGATTTGTTTTATAATTATGTAGTCTATTCACTTAGTGTTAAATCACTTAGAAGTTGAGAAAAGA
Organism: Buxus sempervirens; assembly: GCA_947561395.2. Classification (NCBI taxonomy): domain Eukaryota; kingdom Viridiplantae; phylum Streptophyta; class Magnoliopsida; order Buxales; family Buxaceae; genus Buxus; species Buxus sempervirens. The sequence continues at coordinate 36,026,038 of OX387192.1, read as the reverse complement.
AAAAGAAAAAATTACATTCCCTTGTTTTTAATCTTAATGCATAATGATTGAGGGTATGATTGTATGTGTGACCATACATGTACATGCATCTGCTGTCCAAGGAGAAGGGAGACAACAAGCATATGAAAAGACGCACAATGCATGTGCGCTTTTTGTGCATGTTTGTTTGAGAGAGGGTAGTGTGGAGAGGGAAAGGAGTAGCTGTACGGTTGCCATTCCTTTTTTTGCGTTTCTTTTCTGGTTTAATGATTAATAACTATCTAAACCCACTGCGTTTATGAATTTTAACTATCTTGATCATTTTGGCTGATTTTAGCTTGCTGAATTTCTCAATATATATTTGTATTTTTATTTTTGATTACTTTTTGCCTTCTTTTATTGTAATCTAACTATTTTTCCTCTGTTATTATACTTTGGTTGTTTTTATTTAGGTTTATTTTCTGAGTTAATTTTAAATAATTTTCTATATTTTTATTAAGCTTTACTCTTATTCATGCTTTTAACTTAAATTGATTTAATTTTCTACTTTGGCTTCCCTTAATTTTGTTTTAGCATATGTTTACATTGCTTTTTTTCATTACAATTCATAGTTATTTTGTTTTAATTTAATTTCACAACTATTTTCTGTTCTCCATCGTTTTTGCTTTCATTATTTTTGACAAGAAGGTTTTAAAATATTTTTATTCCTTTACTTTATTGGATATCTCTTGGAATTCAATTTTAACGTGCCATTCCCATGCATATCAATTTTTAATTTTTTTCTTCAATTATTTAGTCATTTTTCTTTCCGATTTAGTTATTTTTTATATTAAGTATTTTTTGCTTTTTTTCTTTAATCTTATTTCATTTGCTTATTTTATAAATACTTACTTGCATTTTATATTTTCATTTGTTTTTACAAGTTTTCATTGTGATTTAACTATTTTTCTTATTCTGTTGTGATTCGGTGTCTTTAATTTTTATATTTGTTTTGTTTTCATTTTTAAAAGTTCGTTTAGTAAGTACTTTTTTTTTCCTTTTTTATTATTTCTTACAGCACCATGTATCATTATTAATTTTATTGATATAGTCTTAATTTGATTTGATTCTTATTTACCTCTTTTCTTTAATTTTTATTTTGTCACATGTAATAGAAAGTTAGTAATTTTTTAAAACTTTTTTTACGTCATTAATCTTCTTATACCTTGATTTTTTTTAATGCTCATGATTTATTTATTCTTTTTTCACTTTTCTAATTAATATATTTTATTCGTTCACCTTGTTTAATTTTTAATTTATTTCATTAAAATTGTATGGTAAGAGATAACAAGCAAAATAAAATAGTTATTAAGCTTTCTGTCATATTTTGAAGAAAAGAAAAACCAAAGGACAATGGTAAATAAGATTCAAATCTAATTTAGACTAAAACTCAATAAGATTAATTAAGGCCAAATAAGGGTTAAACTTAAAAAAAAAAATAAATGTATAATATACTGAAACAAACTTATAAGAAATCTAAATAGAAAGTTAAATCAATAAAATTAGAAGGATAAATGAGTTTAAAACTTAAGGAAAAAGAAATATAAAGACTTAGCAAAATTAATGAAGAAAAGAAACCAAAGTAGAAAATCTAGAGTGAAAACATTAAAACATAACAAAATAGGACAAAATTTTAGATCACCATAAAAATATATGAAAACAAATAAAACATAAAATTACAAATAAGTATATTTACAATTTTCCTTTTACTTTTCTCTATTTATGATATGATAGGAAGTTTAAAAAGTACTTTAATTATTTATGTATTATGTATTTTTATACTTGTTATGATTTGGATTCAATATTTTTTTTCCCATACTTCTCCCTTTTTAACAATTTTTCCTTTAATAGTTTGATATTAGTTTTATAATTATGTAGTCTATTTAAAAACAAGACTGTTGTTATTTCTTTATTTGGTTTTTCCCGTTTGAATTTGAAGCAGGTGTGTTCCCAATAATGGGGCCAGTTTTGTGTATGTGGAGCTGGCAACGGCTTGGGTTTGGATCAGGTTAGCATGAGGTATTAAAAAGTTTATACTCAACCCGGACCCTCCTATGCAATATACGAGTTCAGAACAACGAACCCAAACCCGACCCCTTCCAACATAACTCAATTTTAATATTAAAAAAAATAATATAATAAATGAATATATTTGCATGTAATTTCCTATTTTGACAAGCAAATAATACATAATATGTGTTTTTATTATAAAATATATTCATAAATAAGTAGCTAAAGGGGTCAGATAGGTTACATAGGTCTAGGAGCTCAACCCAAGCCAAAACTGTTATTTATGGGTTGTAAATTGGTTTTGCACCTTGTTTACAAGAAACCTTAGCCCAAACATAGGTTTTGGTAGCTTGATGGGTTGGACCCCAAAATTGTAAGCTCTCTGTGTGTGCACACATATATATATAATATATGGCTGTGTGCAGATTTTGGTTTTCTTCATGCTGGTAAGATGCGGACAGTTGTCTTAAGGGCTGCAACTCGGTGCGGTTTGGTTTGGGTTGGCCTCAACCCAAGACCTAACCAAGGTTATTGATGGTCGGCCCAAAACCGAGCCGAACCAACCTGAGAACCGAAATACTCAAACCGAAACCGAACCAATTATTTATAGAAAACCCAAAACCCAACCAAACCGAACCGAATTGCAAAATTCGGTTCGAGTCATTTTCCCATACTTTGTATTACATTTATACAAAATTCGGTAACATACTAATGCAATCAAGCTCAAATTTACAAAATAGCAGTACAGTTGTTCCTTTCGTCAACATGTATTTCAACAAAAATATAATTTGTAACAATGACAAGGGCGATTAGCTGGAACAAGGCAGTTGCCAAACCAAGACAGTAGGAGCACTGATGCTTCCAGATTGAGGCAGCAGCAGCAGTGTCAAGTTCACATCTAAACCTCTTGTACCTTTGTACTACATTTACAAAGAACTCGGCTACCTACAATCAAAAACTAGTTAATTAAGAACATAAAAATGAAGAAATTAAAATAATTGTGTAATTAAACTTTACAGAAAAATTAATAGTTACAACGATCATTGTGATAAGACAATCAAGAATAGAACTTGTTGGTCTTGCCTTGGAGTATAATTTCCCTTAGACCACCTATAGGCGCCAAGATCATCAAAACAATCCCAAGTATGATGCAGATCTGAAATTAAAGAACCAAAACAAGATCAGCTTTATCTTTTCGTTAGATCAATACACATGTATAGAGAGAACAGATTCAAGTTAGTATATATACTCAATTTGTCCACCAAGATAAGGAGAACTTTCTTGGTTTGTAGATGGCCAGCCACATGATACTAGGGAGCTGTAAAATGGAAACAATGAAGCTTAACCAAGTGCATGAAACAGTCTTAATTTGTCAATTCTAGAACATACAGATTGTAGCATGTTGTTGGCACAAAAGCAAAGCCTCCAAAGAATGAAAGCAACCCACCAAAGAAAGAAAAGCTAATACCGATAAACATTATAAATACTGCATTAATGAATTGGGCACTGCTTTCGAGAATGTTCTGGTATCAATTTTGCCAAAAGTTCCAAGGATGCTCCTTTTAGTTATCTCCTGCTGTCTCATCTCCACATGGCTAAATATCCGATCGACCTGTGGCCTTGTTTTATCTCATCTCCACATGGTATCAACTTATGGCCTTGTTTTATTTCATCTCACAAGCAATACCCTTCTGTGTTATATATTTAAATATTATGAGTTGCAAAAATTTGCTAATATAACTCTATAAGTTATAGTGGATCTTATGGTCTGTATTCTTGAGCAAATGCTTTGGGTTCTTCTAGATCCAAGATTCCACACTAGACGTTAATATCATTTCAGCTTCAGCGTACCAGGTGTTGTGCTTAACCATTTTATATTATAATTCATTGTGCATGTAACGACCCTGAACCAAGTCTGCCCCTCCAAGGCCAGACCCGTCCCAGACTGTGCAGCAAATTATTTATATGCTGTTAATTTGTTATGAAATTTACTAAAACATTAGAGAACTATCTTTAATTTCATTGGCATTTGTTGCTGTTTCATGAAGTATTTGTTTCCTTTTGATAAGTTGACTAGTTCATGGAAGTATTTTCTCTCTACTTGAATGGCTTGTTCCAAAGTTTTGGCTATGTGGCCGTCGATAAACTTTCTTGTTTAAGTTATCCATCTTGCTTTGCAGTTGCCTAATAGCCCGGCATTTACTTTCTGGCTTGAAGACTTGCTTAGAAGTGTATAGCTATATGCATGATGATGGAGCATCACTGCTGCACAAATCTGCTGCTCTGCCAGGTTCATTTCAGGAAGACGCTGGAAAAGCTGATATGGATTTTATGGTCAGTTTTAGAATTCTTACTTTGTTTGCCGTTTAGGACACTCACGCACATAAACGTACTTATATGTATGTATAAAGGGAGGGACGGAGGGAGGGAGGGAAGGAAAAGGATTTTACTCATTAAATTGTATTTCGTGAAACTCAATCTGTTCCTATGTACTTCCACTTGACCTTCCACCACACAGGAAGGGAAGCAGATCTTTTATGGAGTAACTATGGTGTTCAGAGGACATTTTTCAAATGGACAAGGGCAAATTACAACTCAATTCTTAGCCGTTAGCATACTGGAATCCGTTTTGAATGTACATTAAAGATACTTTACTCGCACAAGTTATCTGGAAAATTGGTGCTTCAGATAAGAACTTTCAGGATTGATCAACGTCAAAGTAATATGAACCTTTTCCTCTTGACACATTTTACCTTTTGCATCATGTGGGAATTGGATTCAATTCTTATTTACCTACTTCTGTTCATTTGGGAGGGAACAAAAATTACTCAGCTACAAAAGGGGGTTTAAGTTTTCTCTTAATGGGAGTGCTAGGGATGGGTTTGTAACTTTGTACGGTGAAGATTGACCGACATTAAATTTTCAAACAGTTAGCTCTTCAATCATATCTTATGGAATTAAATGATATTCTATTTTAGATTTCTCATTGCTTTTGTTTTATAATCACTGATTATACACCTATATGTACTGTAAAAATATACATTTTCATATGATACTGATAGTAAATTATAAGGGTGTTTATGCCAGCATTATTGGAATCCTATTTTGACTATCTGGGGCACTACACATCATAACTTTTTTTTTTTCTCATGTTATTCTTTTCATCTAGGAGCAAGAGATGCCAGTAAGATCACGCATATTTCGTAGAAGAGGAAGGACAAGGAAACTAAAATATTCTTGAAAATCTGCAGAATTGCAGATGGGAAGCATCAGTCAAGTAAGCAATATACACCATGTGGATGCCAATACGTGTGTGGCAAGGACTGCACTTGTCTACATAATGGAACTTGCTGTTTAAAGCATTGTGGGTATGTTACATTCTGCCATAAACATGTTCTTGGTGACTGGACAAATTAAATGGCATAAGCTACTTAAAATAAACACTTAATTTACTACTTTCCCGCTTTTATCTGCTTACTTTTGTAAAAATATTGTTGCATTAGTGAGCAAGTCATTGGTCAGTTGATAAACTGAATCATTTTGGTCTCTATCATAGCTCAGAATCCGATTGAATAATCCATTTTCTGGTAAGAATCATAAGGGACATGTTTGATTGTAGGCAGGAATATTTGGGTAATGGATATTGGAGGAATTACTGCAGACTTGAATTCTGCTAGACAATTAGGCTTATTTTTCATCATGTACTTAGATCCTTTGTCTTGGAATTTTCCTGTCTTCTAGTACTTCAAGAAGCTGTTTCTGTGCTTTAAGATCACAACTACCAGGATTTTGCATGGCCATTTTAATTGAGCAATTTGGCTTATGTTAAGGGACATTTTAAATCTGTACTGATCTTTAAGATGATCACAGCTGTGGAGATGGTTTTTGTCTTCATTCCTACTAGCATTTGTTATACTAAACACATCAGAAAACTCATTTAGCTTCAAATTACTTTTATGAGATCTCACTGTTTGCTCCTCTTTCATGACAGTATGTTCTCGATGCTTATCACAAGGGAGACAAGTTGAAATTTGCAAACCATTCATCAAATCCTAGTTGTTATGCGAAGGTATGTCTATTTGAGTCATTCCACTTGAAATTACTTCTGTTTTTGTGAAATATTATTGGCTGTAACAGGTAACGTTGGTAGCTGGAGATCATCGGGTAGGCATATTTTCCAAGGAGCATATTGAAGCTAGTGAGGAGCTGTTCTATGATTACCGATATGGACCCGATCAAGCACCCTTATGGGTGCGGAGGCCTGAGGGTTCCAAGAGGGATGATTCATTGGTTTCTCATGGCCGTGCGCAGAAACACCAATCCCATTGATATTTAGTAATTTTGTTCTTTACCGATATATTCTGTATGTACATACATGCTATATATATGTAGGCACCTCAACATTATTAATTTTAATGTGTAAATAAAAGTGCGGGTACAAATAATGGTTGGGAGATTAACGTGGTGGGGAGAGCAATGCATCCTTTAGTCTGACTGTTCCAGCCTCTTTCTTCCCTGACGAATTTGTGGGTTTTCTGTTATTTATGCCCGTTAAAATACCATTTTCAAACTCGCTTTGGCTTCCTTTTCTGTAAACTTCAGACTCATTCCCCTTTATCTGAACCCTCTCACTATCTGAAACCGTAGCATTCCCCGAAGAGTTATCATACTTCCTAAAATGGGTATCTATTAAAATCTAGTAAAACCGGTCAATATCTGGATGTTAAGGGGTTTGAGGCCCAAATTAAAAGAAGGGCGTACTGAACTGGGGCGGAATTCTCGAGGGACCGACGGGGCAATTTTGAAAACCCAGATGGAAAAATAGGAAAGGAGGAGCAGAGAGGAAGAAATGGTGAAGAAGAAGACCAGAAAACTCGTGGGTTTGAAGGAGAAACTCCTCTGTCTCTCCATGTTTTCTAACTGTAATCAGGAAAGCTTCCGAAGAAAGAATAATTGCAGGAGACGGAGACGTGGTATCACTCAAAAGAGAGTGACGGGGAAGAACTGTCGTACTCTTGATTGAAAATAAAAAATTTGAACTAAGAAATGACGACGAAAATTGCGTTGAAGAGACTCGTTGATGATCTGCATTGTAGAGTAGCAGGTGAGGTGATGGAGGAGTGGTGTCACTCACACTCTAGAGGATGTTAATTTACCAAGATGCCCCTTAACCCTTTTTATTAGAGCATAATGAACCTTTAAGAGCAAAAACCAATGCCCCCTAACCCTGAGGCACATCTCACTTCAAGAGCAAAAACCAATGCAATAGAGAAATGCAACATATGCTGCTGTCGCCTAATCCCATCAGCAACCACATTGCAGGTATACTTAGGTATACTTACTACAAGTATGATCCAAAAATTTTATGCACCCCTGAAGCTTGTTTGGAAGGATTTAAGATTTTGGGCACTGGCGTATGTTGTTCTTGCCCTTGTAGCATTTGTCGCATCTATGGCCTGAATATGTTTCTTTACTATTGCTGGGTGTAAACTAATGAAATGGATCAGATCAATGTGCTTTGGGAAGGTGATTCACATGGAGATAAGTTGGTTTGACAATCTTGAACACTTTTGCAAGACTCTCCGTGGATGTAGCAACCATGCATACTTTTGTTAGGGACGCATTAGCTCTGCTTGTTCAGAATATTGTGACAATGATTGCAGGTTTTGTTATTGCTTTCAAAGCAAACTAGCAATTGTTTCTCATCATCCTTGGTTTGATACTGCTGATGGGAATTAATGGATATGTTGAACTAAGGCTCCTCGAGGGATTCCGTGCAGATGCAAAGGTTTTCTAAAGAACTCATGGTGCCACTCTTTATATCTGATTCATGCTTAACAAATACAATTTTGAAGAAACAGTATTAAATTTGTGGAATATTTATTGAAAGAAAAAAAAACATCATCATGGAGCATCTTTTGAACACTACCTAAATTTTGATAAATAATTTTTTTTCTCAAGTTTTGATATTCCTATGACCAAACTGAAGACATACCTATCAGTTTTTCCTTTCTGCATAGTTCAAGTTGATATCTTTCAACCTCATAAGGAAAATGCTTTTTTGGCCAAACCTTTTAAGTTTACACTAGTGAAATTATAGCTGCATTAACCCACAACTTCATGTTTATAAGGCTGTGATCAAATGGAATTTCAAATGGTTGCAGATCATGTATGAGGAAGGAAGTCAAGTTGCCAATGATTCAGTTGGTAGTATTAGAACTGCTGCCTCATTTTGCATAGAAGAGAGGGTTGTGCAACTATACAAAAATAAGTGTGAAGGCCCATGAAGAGAGGGTAATGCAACCATACAATGGTTAGTGGGACCGGTTTTGGGGTATCCTTCTTTTTATTGTTTTGTGTTAATGCAACCAGTCTCTAGGCTGGAGCCAAAATTATTGAAGATGGGAAGACAGCATTCTCAAAGGTTTTTTGGTTAAGTAGTAGGTGTTGGATGGGTACTTGACAGACCCATGAATTTAATCATCTGATGTGTGAAATGTGAATAGTACAAAGACGACGGCATGAAAAAAATCAGACGATACATATATTTATTGTAATTTTAATGAAATCAATTATTTTATAATTTTATGAAAGTAATAAAATTAAATTAATGGACTAATAAATTTTATTATGATTGACCTTTTAGATGTAAAGTTTGTTATTTTTAATGAATAATAATGAAAGGAGGTTTCTTAAAAAAACAATAAAAGGAGTTTTAATAAATAACAATAATATGGGTTATTTATTAGTTTTAATAAATAAATAAAGGGTTTTTTGGAGATAAATAACCATAAAATAACGGGGTTTTAACGTTAAGTTTATTAGTTGAAAAAAAAAAGGCTAGAAAAGTAACGGGTTTTAAAATAAATAAAGAACAGTAATGAGATTATAGTGCTTAGCTCTGTAGAGATTATAGTGTTTAGCTCTGTATTAGGAAGTTTTGAAATTTGAAAATTGAAAGTCACTACGAACCGTTAGTTTCCTTTATTGTTCGAAATCAGTATAGATTCTGTAATGAAACGAACTCCTAAATCGGACGACAAATTTAATGTCCGTTTAAAGTCCTCTTCAGTTGTCGACAGGGAAAAGCCCAAACCCCTTTCTTTCATCTCCTCAATCTCTCTCCTCTGGTCGAAATTCTAATTTTCTTTTTGAATTATACTCTGTTCTTCGACGAAGAGAGCCCAAACCCCTCTGTTCTTTTCCCAATCTCTCTCCCCTGTACGGTCGAAATTTTAATTTCCGTTGTAAAATACTCTGTAGACGTCGACGACCAAACCTCTTCTTTCTTCTCGTGAAGCTCTTTCAGTTCTCCATCTCTTTTTGACTCACAGTTGCTTCTGAAGTCCTTACCTTCAACTACTCACTCTCCCGGTCTCTCTCTCTCTCTCTCTCGCGCCCTCTGTAGCTCCGTTCGCATTCCTTGACACATGGTAGTAGCGATACGACGCCCCGGTCGACAAAACCGAGGTTCTTCTTCTCCTCGTTAAATACGCTTCCACTCTCTCATCTCCAAACCAGAATATTTAAATTTTTTTAATTATTCTGGTTTCTGTTTTCGCTCTTCGTTGTCGTCATCGTCGTTGATGGCTCCGATCCGAATTAAGCAATCTCCTGCGTCTTCTGCTCAAACCCAAGCGAGTTCTCATGATCCTCGGCTTCTTGTCCGAGAAACAATCTGCATAAGCGCTAATCTCGCTTCTGCTCCTTCTTCTTCTTCGTCAATTGCAATCGAGAATAGTGGTTTGTGGCCAGAGTTGAGGTTAGGACTAGTTGAAGAGCAGTTCCTCTATTCGAGCTTGAGAGTTATCTGTTGCGAGGAGATTAATGGCAGGCGATGGAAGTATGTTGCCCAAAAGGATAGTTTGGGGCGGTTCAAGAAGGGCTCCATTCGAGCCGTCAGTTTGCAGACGCCACAGCCTCCAGTACGAACTACCGGGTTAAAATTAGTTTTTCAGACTCTCCAATCTTTGAATTGTATCAAAAATTGTGTAAAAAATTTCATTGTAGTTATGCTCTCGTTGGAATTTATCCTGAAATTCGTTAAGATGCATTGTTGAATCAGTATTATTACCGGAATCAATATTTCATAAACCTACTATCGCTGCTTGGCTTTTATTCTGAGTTCTCCCGCATGCAGGGGAAAACAAAATCAGGCAGGCCCTATGTTTTATTTCCTCCTGCTGCTCGCAGAATGGACACCCTCGATGACCTGCTTGCAACGAATAATCTGATTTCACTCCATTATGCTTTATCAAATGAAACTGCACAGAATTTTAATGCAGACTGCTTGCAGCACATAAAACCTGGTAAATTTTTCTTTCATCTTTCAAATGATACTTTATCCAATAAAATCTTTGGAATCCTACTTATTTGTCCGTTGAAAATTATGGATTATTTTTTTGTGCAGAGGCATTTCTTGTGAATACAGGTAGCTTGTTACAAATACGAAAATGGTAATTCTCATTTTTTAAAGCTTGATTTTTTTTTTTTGGAGATATTTCTTTATGAAAATATTGCTTGTTATGACTCATGGTGCTTAAGAAAATGTTCATGTTCTAAGGATTAAAAGTTGCGTATTATTTTGGTATTTCGGGTAAATAGAAGAATGGAATATTCATATTTGCTAGCCATACCTTTGATGTTTGGGAGAATTGGAATCTGGAAGTTTCCTTATTGGAGGAATGTAGAATCTGTCAACTGCAGAAATGCCTCGGTAAGTTAATTTATTGTTGATTTGCAGTTGTTCGTGTTCACTCTCCTTGAATTTGTGCATCTTTCTATTTATACAATTTTATAGCGTGGGTCACTATTTATAGGCTTTAGTTTGCTAGAAATTGTATTTTTTTCCAGAATTCACGAAATACATTTAAAAATTATAAGAATTTAAGATGTAATACATTATGAAAGAAATATAGATTTAAGAATTTTAAGGTATAATGTATTACAAAAATTCAATATATGTGTATAAAGAAAATAAACCAAATCTGAAGGCATCCAATAATCTCACAAAATAAAATAGAATTGTTTTATAGCAATATAACTCAGCTTAAATAATACAAATATGAATAAAGTCAGGATAAATAACACAAATCGAGAGGCAAAGTCCACCAAAGTAACAAATAAAAGCTCGACCTTTCTGGATATCTTGTGTAATCAAATCTCTAATATACCTACAATACTGCTTGCATGTCATGTGTGATTTGTGAGAGATTGAAACCAAACTAAAAATCAATAGTTTAAACGTGAAGCACACCAAAAATAGAATTTATAATTTAGATTTGATTTTCTTTTTTGTTTGATAAAATGCACGCGCATGTAAACATATGAACCATATTGACTTGAACCAAATGGATCTAATAAAGGACCACCTGATCAAGCAAAGGAGGCTCCTATCTCTATGAATGCATTGACAATGTATGTATTGGTATATATAATATTAGAGTTCTTTCAACTATTTTCCCTTGTGGTAATTCTGTATTTAATTTTTGTCAATTCTATTAAATTAGGGATTGGGAGTAGTTGCGCCTGTCGAAGTGCCGAACAAGATTTCAATATTCGTGGCAAACTAAATAGTTTCTTGAATGGAAGGACACTTAAGGGTACCCTCGTGCTGATCTTCCACATGATAAAGGTATATTACGTGCATGAATTTACTTAACCAGTCTCTTATTTTTAATTTCTGTTTGAGTAAATGTTTATTTTTCTTCTTCTATTTGTATTTACACTTATTTGTCTTTCTCCGTTTTATTGATTTACATTCAATTTTATTTGACTCTTATAGTCTTATTTGCCACTCTCCTTTGGGTTTCTTCTTTTCAAGATTTACCGAGAAGATTAAGATGGATTTTAATTCTTTTGCATTTAGTTTTAACATACTCTTCCGATGACTTTCCTTTTTTAATTTTTTCTTCAACAATTTGGTTCTGTAATTATGTAATTTTAGACATTCACTTTGTTTTTTTTGGTCTTTTTTTCTTGTTTTACTGATTTCTTTTATTCATCTTGTTGGTATATAATTGTGTTGTATATTTGATACTTATTAAGCTTCAAACATATTTATCCTCTTTAATTTTCTTGATTTATTCTTAATTTTATTAGAGTCTTATATACTTTGTTCCTTTGATTTTTATTTTTTTTGTATGAATAGATGCTTAACGAGTACTGTTATACTTTTCTATTCTTATTCTTCCTGTATGTTTTCCTTTTTTAATCTTTTCAATGAGTTATTCGTTTTTTATTTTTTTGATTTGATATTTTTTTTATATTCAGTTTTTCTTTTCACTAATTTCATTAAGCTTCGTATCGTATTTTAAAGAAAGAAAACCAAAGGAAAAAAGAGCCAAATCTAATTAAGATGGAAATAATATAAATAAAAAATACAAATAAGCCTAAATCCTTTAAAAAATAAACATTAACATCTATTAGAACGAGTTTGGAAAAAGAAAATTAGATAGGAATCAAATTATTAAAATTAGAAATGTGTGTGTCAAGATCAAAAAGAATTATGAATATTTTATAAAATAAGCTTACAAGTGAAACTAAATAGAAAATGTGTAATAAAAATCTGGAAGAATTAAAAAAAAAAGGCAGAAGATATAATAAGATAGCAATGAAAACATGTTAAAACAAACTAAAAATATAATAATATAATTAAGAATCTTTGCCCTTTTTTTTTTATTTTTCTTTCTTTAAGATATGACATGAAGCTTAAAACTATTTTCGTCCTCTTATGTTCTCTAATATGTTTATCATTCAGTTTGAACGTGTTTTTCTCATGCCTTTTCCTTTTTTTTTAGCTTTGTTTTCCTTTAATACTGTATTCAATTTTCACTTTGATGCTTTAGTAATCGTCTACATTCACTTTGTTTTTTCTTGTCTTTCTCTTTTGGATTTCATGTGCCGCATTTATTGATTTTCTTTTGTATTTTTATATGTGTTTGTTTGTTTCATATTTTTGTCACGATTCAATAAATTTTCCTCCTTTTTCTTACTTAATGTCTTTATTTCGGATTTTTATTTATGTTTCCTTCTAAATTTTTTTTGCTAAAATTTTTTATCCTCTTTTCCATTTCTTTTCTTTATGATATAATGAAATGTCAATGAACTGTTTTTATTATTTTTCATATTCTATGATGTCTTCTATCATTTCATTTGAATGCATTCTTCCCAAACCTTTGCCTTTTAGGTTTTTTCCTTCAATTATATATTCGTTTTTGAATTATGTGATTTAATAAATTAAAACATCGGCTTTGCGAATCTTTTTCGTGGATTTCATTTACCCTAGTTTCAATTACTTATATATATATATATATATATATATATATATATATATATTCTGATTATTTTTGAAAAATATCTGTTGTGATTTAACTAGTTTTTCTGTATTAAGTTCTTTTTTATATGTTTATATATCTTTTCTTATGAAGATTTCGTCTTACTTGTCCTTAGTTTTTTACTTATTTTTAATTTGATTTGACTTTTATTTATTACTTTATTTTTTTCTTTTTTAAAGTGTAATTGGAAGGTTAATAACTCTCTTTCTTCTTTTATATTCATTTTTCCACTCGTAACGGTTGCGCTTATTTTTCGAGTCTCAATTTGGAGTTTGGAGAGCGCTCAGGTATGCTTTTTTATTTAACATTTTAGCAACATTTTTGCGATTCAATTTTAAAGGTTCTCACCTTGTTCTTTTTTGTTTTAGTATCTTTTCTTATGTATCTTTTGTTGTTCACTTTTATTCTTTGTCCTTTTTAGCTTTTTCTGCTATGAAGTATGGTTTGTGTTGAATGGTAGAAAGTTGACATCCTTTTTTTTTGTCATTCGTTATTTCTATATTTTCACGTTTTAGTCGTTTTTCTTTTCATCTCATCAAATAGATTATTGAACATTCATTTATATTTTATAGTTTTACTATATTTGTATGCATACTTTCAAACCATGTCTTCTGAGATATGGCTGCATAATAAATTATTTTTTGGCTGGATATTTTAGGTTGCCAAAGGTGCAAGAATTGCTAGATCATCAAGGATTTTTTGGGTTAATTGGAATGTTAGATTCTTAAGAGGTTTGAAGAAGGTAGCAATCATCATGTGATTGACTGATATATAATCCAATGTGTAACCTAGGATAAATGGTGTAATGTTTTCTTTATCCCTTTATATTATATAATCTTTTTACAGTTTTTTTATTTTCTGTTCGTTTTTGTTTTTGGGCTCAGAAGTGTTGTATTTACTGGCCCCATTTATGCCGTGACCTTTCATTTTGGATACATTCGCAATGTAGGTATTGTTATACTGCATTCATCTTCATTCCTTGTGGTTATTTAGTATTTAATCTTTGCTTATTCTATTAAATTAGGGAGGGGGAGCAGTTGTGCCCATCGGAGTGCTGAACAAGGATGTTATCTTTGTGGCAATGACAATTTGGCCTTGCTGTAAGCATCACCAATTGATTGACTTCTATATGATATTGTGATTGACCAACCTTAGTACTTTTCTGGGATATGGCTGCATTAGATCATGCTTGTTGCCTTAATATTTTAGGCTGCTGAAGGTGTTAGAATTGCCGGGGCATCAAGGATTGTTTGGGCTGACTTGAACCTACGAGGTTTGAAAAGGTTATCAATTATAATGTGATTTACTAGTAACCAATCTAACATATAACCGTAGATAAATGGTATGATATTTCTTTTATCTTGTTTTCTATTTGTTTTGCTTTTCCAGCTGAAAAATTCCGAATTACGGGATTTGTGATCTCCCATGACAACAATAGACGATTACAATAGGCGGATCTTTATTAGCTCTTTAAGTCTTTTCGCATATGCATTTAGTCAACTGTATGCCTCATTCAACAACTGTTTTTTTGCAGGTAATTGTTGAGTTGAAGAATGGAGTTGACAGGAGCGTCGAGTGTGGTTTCATTCATGTTATGACCTCTGTTTTTGAAAGCATTCACATTGTATGTATTGTGAAACTACAGTTATAGAGCACTCTTAGTTTCTTTTTCTTTGTGGTAATTCAGTATTTAATTTTTGGCTATTATATTAAATTAAAGGTGTACAGTAATTGCGCCCATCGGAATGCGAACAGAAATTGCAATCTTTATGACCAAGCCAATTTGGCCAAACTGTAAGCATCATTAATTCTTTAATTTTTCCACCATGTTCTGAATAACCATCGTGAGTATTGTTTTTGAGATATGGCTATTTAAGATCTTTTTTTTGTCGTTAATATTTGAGGTGGCTAACGGTGCAAGAATTGTTGGGCCATCAAGGATTATATGGGTTGCTTTGAATCCTAGAGGTTTGAAGTAGGTAACAATTATCAAGTAATTTACTAATATATGATCCAATGTGTAACCCTTGATCGATGGGGTAATGTTTCCTTTATCTCCTTGAATTGTGTAATCTTTTCACAGTCTCTTGTTTTCTGATTGTTTTTTTTTCCAACTCAGAAGTTAGGAGTAATTGTTTTGTTTTTTAGTTCAGAAGTTCGGGGTTATAGAATTTGTAAACCTTAAGGACACAATAGACTAGTGCAACAGGGAGATCTTCAAGCCTTATTCGATTTGCCTTCACTTAGCTCTCTGCCTCATTCATCGTTTTTCATTTTTTATTTTTGTGATTTGATATTTTTTTTATATTCAATTTTTCTTTTCACTAATTTCATTAAGCTTCGTATCGTATGTTAAAGAAAAAAAACCAAAGGAAAAAAGAGCCAAATCTAATTAAGATGGAAATAATATAAAATAAAAACTACAAATAAGCCTAAATCTTTTAAAAAAAAAAACATTAACATCTATTAGAACGAGTTTGGAAAAAGAAAATTTGATAGGAATCAAATCATTAAAATTAGAAACGTGTGTGTGAAGATCAAAAAGAATTATGAATATTTTCTAAAACAAGCTTAGAAGAGAAATTAAATAGAAAATGTGTAATAAAAATTTGGAAGAATTAAAAAAAATGCAGGAGATATAATTAGGTAGCAATGAAAACATGTTAAAAAAAATTAAAAGTATAATAATATAATTAAGAAACTTTGCCCTTTTTTTCTTAATTTTTCTTTCTTTAAGATATGACATGAAGCTTAAAACTATTTTCGTCCTCTCATGTTCTTTAATATGTTTGTCATTCAGTTTGAACGTGTTTTTCTAATGCCTTTTCCTTTTTTTTATTAGCTTTGTTTTCCTTTTTATTCAATTTTCACTTTGAAGATTTAGTAATCTTCTACATTCACGTTGTTTTTTTTGTTTTTCTTTTTCCGATTCCATGTGCCGCATTTATTGATTTTCTTTTGTATTTTTATATGTGTTTGTTTGTTTCATATATTTGTCGTGATTCAATAAATTTTCCTCCTTTTTCTTACTTAATGTCTTGATTTCGGAATTTTATTTATGTTTCCTTCTAAATTTTTTTTTGCTAAAATTTTTTATCCTCTTTTCCATTTCTTTTCTTTATGATATAATGAAATGTCAATGAACTATTTTTATTAATTTTTATATTCTATGATGTCTTCTATCATTTAATTTGAATGCATTCTTTCCAAACCTTTTCCTTTTAGGTTTTTTCCTTAATTATATATTCGTTTTTCAATTATGTGATTTAATAATTTAAAACATTGGTTTTGCGAATCTTTTTCGTGGATTCCACTTCCCCTATTTTAATTACTTATATATATATATATATATTTATGTTCTTATTTTTTTTGAAAAATATCTGTTGTGATTTAACTAGTTTTCTGTATTAAGTTCTTTTTTATATGTTTATATATCTTTTCTTTTGAAGATTTCTTCTTACTTGTCCTTAGTTTTTTACTTATTTTTAATTTGATTTGACTTTTATTTATTACTTTCTATTTTTTTCTTTTTTAAAGTGTAATTGGAAGGTTAATAACTCTCTTTCTTCTTTTATATTCATTTTTCCACTTGTAACGGTTGCGCTTCTTTTTCGAGTCTCAATTTGGAGTTTGGAGAGCGCTCAGGTACGCTTTTTTATTTAACATTTGAGCAACATTTTATTGATTCAATTTTAAAGGTTCTCACCTTGTTCTTTTTTGTTTTAGTATCTTTTCTTATGTATCTTTTGTTGCTCACTTTTATTATTTGTCCTTTTTAGCTTTTTCTGCTATGAAGTATGGTTTGTGTTGAATGGTAGAAAGTTGACATTGTTTTTTTTTTGTCATTCGTTATTTCTATATTTTCACATTTTAGTCGTTTTTTTTTTCATCTCATCAAATAGATTATTGGACATTCATTTATATTTTATAGTTTTACTATATTTGTATGCATACTTTAAAACCATGTCTTCTGAGATATGGCTGCTTAATAAATTATTTTTTGCCTTGATATTTTAGGGCTCTGAAGGCGCAAGAATTGCTGGATCATCAAGGATTTTTTGGGTTAATTGGAATGTCAGATTCTTAAGAGGTTTGAAGAAGGTAGCAATCATCATGTGATTGATTGATATATAATCCATTGTGTAACCTAGGATAAATGGTGTAATGTTTTCTTTATGCATTTATATTATATAATCTTTTCACAGTTTTTTATTTTCTGAAGGTGTTAGAATTGCCGGGGCATCAAGGATTGTTTGGGCTGACTTGAACCTACAAGGTTTGAAAAGGTTATCAATTATAATGTGATTTACTAGTAACTAATCTACCTTATAACCGTAGATAAATTGTCTGATATTTCCTACATCTTGTTTTCTGTTTGTTTTGTTTTTCCAGCTGAGAAATTCCGAATTACGGGATTTGTGATCTCCCATGACAACAATAGACCATTACAACAGGCGGATCTTTATTAGCTCTTTAAGTCTTTTCGCATATGCATTTAGTCAGTTGTATGCCTCATTCAACAGCTGTTTTTTTGCAGGTAATTGTTGAGATAAAGAATGGAGTTGAGACAAGCGTCGAGTGTGGCTTCATTCAAGTATGACCTCTGCTTTTGAAAGCATTCACATTGTATGTATTGTGAAACTACAGTTGTAGAGCTCTCTCAGCTTCTTTTTCTTTGTGGCAATTCAGTAATTAATTTTTGGCTAATATATTAAATTAAGGATTTACAGTAATAGCGCCCATGGGAATGCGAACAGAAATTGCAATCTTTATGACCAAGCCAATTTGGCCAAGCTGTAAGTATCATCAATTCTTTAATTTTTACACCATGTTCTGAATGACCATCCTGAGTAGTATTTTTGAGATATGGATGTTTAAGTTTTTTATTTTTTGTAAATATTTGAGGTGGCTAACGGTGCGAGAATTGCTGGGGCATCAAGGATTATTTGGGTCGATTTGAATCCGAGAGGTTTGAGGTAGGTAACAATTATCAAGTAATTTACTAATATATGATCCAATGTGTAACCCTTGATCAATGGTGCAATGTTTCCTTTATCTCCTTTAATCGTGTAATCGTTTCACAGTCTTTTGTTTTCTGGTACTTTGTTTTTCCAACTCAGAAGTTGGGAGTAATTGTTTTGTTTTTTAGTTCAGAAGTTCGGGGTTATAGAATTTTTAAACCCCAAGGTCCACAATTAGACTATTGCAAAAGCGAGATCTTCAAGCCTTATTCGATTTGCCTTCACTCAGCTCTCTGCCTCATTCAGCGTTACTCGTTTTTTATTTTTGTGATTTGATATTTTTTTATATTCGGTTTGTTTCTTTTCACTAATTTCATTAAGCTTCGTATCGTATGTTAAAGAAAGAAAATCAGAGGAAAAAAGTGCCAAATCTAATTAAGATGGAAATAATATAAAATAAAACAATACAAATAGGCCTAAATCTTTAAAAAAAAAATAAACATTAAAATCTATTCGAACGAGTTTGGAAAAAGAAAATTAGATAGGAATCAAATCATTAAAATTAGAAACGTGTGTGTGAAGATCAAAAAGAATTATGAATATTTTCTAAAACAAGCTTAGAAGAGAAATTAAATAGAAAATGTGTAATAAAAATCTGGAAGAATTAAAAAAAAATGCAGGAGATATAATTAGGTAGCAATGAAAACATGTTAAAAAAAATTAAAAGTATAATAATATAATTAAGAATCTTTGCCGTTTTTTTCTTAATTTTTCTTTCTTTAAGATATGACATGAAGCTTAAAACTATTTTCGTCCTCTCGTGTTCTTTAATATGTTTATCATTCAGTTTGAACGTGTTTTTCTCATGCCTTTCCTTTTTTTTTTTTTGCTTTGTTTTCCTTTAATACTTTGTTCAATTTTCACTTTGATGATTTAGTAATCTTCTACATTCACTTTCGTTTTTCTTGTTTTTCTTTTTTGGATTTCATGTGCCGCATTTATTGATTTTCTTTTGTATTTTTATATGTGTTTGTTTGTTTCATATTTTTATCGCGATTCAATAAATTTTCCTTATTTTTCTTACTTAATGTCTTTATTTCGGATTTTTATTTATGTTTCCGTCTAAATTTGTTTTTTGCTAAAATTTTTTATCCTCTTTTCCATTTCTTTTCTCTATGATATAATGAAATGTCAATGAACTGTTCTTATTATTTTTTATATTCTATGATGTCTTGTATCATTAAATTTGAATGCATTCTTCCCTAACATTTTCCTTTTAGGTTTTTTCCTTCAATCATATATTCGCTTTTGAATTATGTGATTTAATAATTTAAAACATTGGCTTTGCGAATCTTTTTGCTGGATTTAATTTCCCCATTTTATAATTTCTTATATATATATTTATGTTCTAATTTTTTTTGAAAAATATCTGTTGTGATTTAACTAGTTTTTCTGTATTAAGTTCTTTTTTATATGTTTATATATATATATATATATATCAATTCTTTTGAAGATTTCGTCTCACTTGTCCTTAGTTTTTTATTTATTTTTACTTTGATTTGACTTTTATTTATTACTTTCTATTTTTTTCTTTTTTAATGTGTAATTGGAAGGTTAATAACTCTCTTTCTTCTTTTATATTCATTTTTCCACTCGTAACGGTTGCGCTTCTTTTTCGTGTCTCAATTTGGAGTTTGGAGAGCGCTCAGGTACGCTTTTTTATTTAACATTTGAGCAACATTTTTGCTATTCAATTTTTAAGGTCCTCACCTTGTTCTTTTTTGTTTTAGTATCTTTTCTTATGTATCTTTTGTTGCTCACTTTTCTTCTTTGTTCTTTTTAGCTTTTTCTGGTATGGAGTATGGTTTGTGTTGAATGGTAGAAAGTTGACATTCTTTTTTTTTCGTCATTCGTTATTTCTATATTTTCACCTTTTAGTCGTTTTTCTTTTCTTCTCATCAAATAGATTATTGGACATTCAATTATATTTTATAGTTTTACTATATTTGTATGCATACTTTAAAACCATGTCTTCTGAGATATGGCCGCTTAATAAATTATTTTTTGCCTTGATATTTTAGGTTGCTGAAGGTGCAAGAATTGCTGGATCATCAAGGATTTTTTGGGTTAATTGGAATGTCAGATTCTTAAGAGGTTTGAAGAAGGTACCAATCATCATGTGATTGACTGATATATAATCCATTGTGTAACCTAGGATAAATGGTGTAATGTTTTCTTTATCCATTTATATTATATAATCTTTTCACAGTTTTTTATTTTCTGTTCGTTTTTATTGCTGGGCTCAGAAGTGTTGTATTTCTTGGCCCCATTTATGCCGCGACCTCTCATTTTGGAGGCATTCGCAATGTATGTATTGTTATACTGCATTCATCTTCATTCCTTGTGGTAATTTACTATTTAATCTTTGCTTATTCTATTAAATTAGGGAGGGGGAGCATTTGTGCCCATCGGAGTGCTGAACAAGGATGTTATCTTTGTGGCAAAGACAATTTGGCCTTACTGTAAGCATCACCAATTGATTGACTTCTATATGATATTGTGATTGACCAACCTTAGTACTTTTTTGGGATATGGCTGCATTAGATCATGCTTGTTGCCTTAATATTTTAGGCTGTTGAAGGTGTTAGAATTGCCGGGGCATCAAGGATTGTTTGGGCTGACTTGAACCTACGAGGTTTGAAAAGGTTATCAATTATAATGTGATTTACTAGTAACTAATCTACCGTATAACCGTAGATAAATGGTCTGATATTTCCTTCATCTTGTTTTCTGTTTGTTTTGTTTTTCCAGCTGAGAAATTCCGAATTACGGGATTTGTGATCTCCCATGACAACAATAGACGATTACAACGGGCGGATCTTTATTAGCTCTTTAAGTCTTTTCGCATATGCATTTGGTCAGCTGTATGCCTCATTCAACAGCTGTTTTTTTGCAGGTAATTGTTGAGATAAAGAATGGAGTTGAGAGAAGCGTCGAGTGTGGCTTCATTTAAGTTATGACCTCTGCTTTTGAAAGCATTCACATTGTATGTATTGTGAAACTACAGTTGTAGAGCTCTCTCAGCTTCTATTTCTTTGTGGCAATTCAGTAATTAATTTTTGGCTAATATATTAAATTAAGGATTTACAGTAATAGCGCCCATGGGAATGCGAACAGAAATTGCAATCTTTATGACCAAGCCAATTTGGCCAAGCTGTAAGTATCATCAATTCTTTAATTTTTACACCATGTTCTGAATGACCATCCTGAGTAGTATTTTTGAGATATGGCTGTTTAAGTTTTTTATTTTTTGTTAATATTTGAGGTGGCTAACGGTGCGAGAATTGCTGGGGCATCAAGGATTATTTGGGTCGATTTGAATCCTAGAGGTTTGAGGTAGGTAACAATTATCAAGTAATTTACTAATATATGATCCAATGTGTAACCCTTGATCGATGGTGCAATGTTTCCTTTATCTCCTTTAATCGTGTAATCGTTTCACAGTCTTTTGTTTTCTGGTTGTTTGTTTTTCCAACTCAGAAGTTGGGAGTAATTGTTTTGTTTTTTAGTTCAGAAGTTCGGGGTTATAGAATTTTTAAACCCCAAGGTCCACAATTAGACTATTGCAAAAGGGAGATCTTCAAGCCTTATTCGATTTGCCTTCACTCAGCTCTCTGCCTCATTCAGCGTTACTCGTTTTTTATTTTTGTGATTTGATATTTTTTTTATATTCGGTTTGTTTCGTTTCACTAATTTCATTAAGCTTCGTATCGTATGTTAAAGAAAGAAAACAAGAGGAAAAAAGAGCCAAATCTAATTAAGATGGAATAATATAAAATAAAAAAATACAAATAGGCCTAAATCTTTAAAAAAAAAAAAACATTAACATCTATTCGAACGAGTTTGGAAAAAGAAAATTAGATAGGAATCAAATCATTAAAATTAGAAACGTGTGTGTGAAGATCAAAAAGAATTATGAATATGTTCTAAAACAAGGTTAGAAGAGAAATTAAATAGAAAATGTGTAATAAAAATCTGGAAGAATTAAAAAAAATGCAGGAGATATAATTAGGTAGCAATGAAAACATGTTAAAAAAATTAAAAGTATAATAATATAATTAAGAATCTTTGCCTTTTTTTCTTAATTTTTCTTTCTTTAAGATATGACATGAAGCTTAAAACTAGTTTCGTCCTCTCGTGTTCTTTAATATGTTTATCATTCAGTTTGAACGTGTTTTTCTCATGCCTTTCCTTTTTTTTTTTTGCTTTGTTTTCCTTTAATACTTTGTTCAATTTTCACTTTGATGATTTAGTAATCTTCTACATTCACTTTGGTTTTTCTTGTTTTTCTTTTTTGGATTTCATGTGCCGCATTTATTGATTTTCTTTTGTATTTTTATATGTGTTTGTTTGTTTCATATTTTTATCGCGATTCAATAAATTTTCCTTATTTTTCTTACTTAATGTCTTTATTTCGGATTTTTATTTATGTTTCTGTCTAAATTTGTTTTTGCTAAAATTTTTTATCCTCTTTTCCATTTCTTTTCTCTATGATATAATGAAATGTCAATGAACTGTTCTTATTATTTTTTATATTCTATGATGTCTTGTATCATTAAATTTGAATGCATTCTTCCCAAACATTTTCCTTTTAGGTTTTTTCCTTCAATCATATATTCGCTTTTGAATTATGTGATTTAATAATTTAAAACATTGGCTTTGCGAATCTTTTTGCTGGATTTAATTTCCCCATTTTTTAATTTCTTATATATATTTATGTTCTGATTTTTTTTGAACAATATCTGTTGTGATTTAATTAGTTTTTCTGTATTAAGTTCTTTTTTATATGTTTATATATATATATATCAATTCTTTTGAAGATTTCGTCTCATTTGTCCTTAGTTTTTTACTTATTTTTACTTTGATTTGACTTTTATTTATTACCTTCTATTTTTTTCTTTTTTAATGTGTAATTGGAAGGTTAATAACTCTCTTTCTTCTTTTATATTCATTTTTCCACTCGTAACGGTTGCGCTTCTTTTTCGAGTCTCAATTTGGAGTTTGGAGAGCGCTCAGGTACGCTTTTTTATTTAACATTTGAGCATCATTTTTGTGATTCAATTTTAAAGGTTCTCACCTTGTTCTTTTTTGTTTTAGTATCTTTTCTTATGTATCTTTTGTTGCTCACTTTTATTCTTTGTCCTTTTTAGCTTTTTCTTCTATGGAGTATGGTTTGTGTTGAATGGTAGAAAGTTGACATTCTTTTTTTTTCGTCAGTCGTTATTTCTATATTTTCACCTTTTAGTCGTTTTTCTTTTCATCTCATCAAATAGATTATTGGACATTCATTTATATTTTATAGTTTTACTATATTTGTATGCATACTTTAAAACCATTTCTTCTGAGATATGGCTGCTTAATAAATTATTTTTTGCCTTGATATTTTAGGTTGCTGATGGTGCAAGAATTGCTGGAGCATCAAGGATTTTTTGGGTTAATTGGAATGTCAGATTCTTAAGAGGTTTGAAGAAGGTACCAATCATCATGTGATTGACTGATATATAATCCATTGTGTAACCTAGGATAAATGGTGTAATGTTTTCTTTATCCATTTATATTATATAATCTTTTCACAGTTTTTTATTTTCTGTTCGTTTTTATTTCTGGGCTCAGAAGTGTTGTATTTACTGGCCCCATTTATGCCGCGACCTCTCATTTTCGAGGCATTCGCAATGTATGTATTGTTATACTGCATTCATCTTCATTCCTTGTGGTAATTTAGTATTTTATCTTTGCTTATTCTATTAAATTAGGGAGGGGGAGCAGTTGTGCCCATCGGAGTGCTGAACAAGGATGTTATCTTTGTGGCAAAGACAATTTGGCCTTACTGTAAGCATCACCAATTGATTGACTTTTATATGATATTGTGATTGACCAACCTTAGTACTTTCCTGGGATATGGCTGCATTAGATCATGCTTGTTGCCTTAATATTTTAGGCTGCTGAAGGTGTTAGAATTGCCGGGGCATCAAGGATTGTTTGGGCTGACTTGAACCTACGAGGTTTGAAAAGGTTATCAATTATAATGTGATTTACTAGTAACTAATCTACCGTATAACCGTAGATAAATGGTCTGATATTTCCTTCATCTTGTTTTCTGTTTGTTTTGTTTTTCCAGCTGAGAAATTCCGAATTACGGGATTTGTGATCTCCCATGACAACAATAGACGATTACAACGGGCGGATCTTTATTAGCTCTTTAAGTCTTTTCGCATATGCATTTGGTCAGCTGTATGCCTCATTCAACAGCTGTTTTTTTGCAGGTAATTGTTGAGATAAAGAATGGAGTTGAGAGAAGCGTCGAGTGTGGCTTCATTCAAGTTATGACCTCTGCTTTTGAAAGCATTCACATTGTACGTATTGTGAAACTACAGTTGTAGAGCTCTCTCAGCTTCTTTTTCTATTGGTAATTCAGTATTTAATTTTTGACTATTATATTAAATTAAGGATTTACAGTAATAGCGCCCATTGGAATGCGAACAGAAATTGCAATCTTTATGACCAAGCCAATTTGGCCAAGCTGTAAGTATCATCAATTCTTTGATTTTTACACCATGTTCTGAATGACCATGCTGAGTAGTATTTTTGAGATATGGCTGTTTAAGTTTTTTATTTTTTGTTAATATTTGAGGTGGCTAACGGTGCGAGAATTGCTGGGGCATCAAGGATTATTTGGGTCGATTTGAATCCTGGAGGTTTGAGGTAGGTAACAATTATCAAGTAATTTACTAATATATGATCCAATGTGTAACCCTTGATCGATGGTGCAATGTTTCCTTTATCTCCTTTAATCGTGTAATCGTTTCACAGTCTTTTGTTTTCTGGTTGTTTGTTTTTCCAACTCAGAAGTTGGGAGTAATTGTTTTGTTTTTTAGTTCAGAAGTTCGGGGTTATAGAATTAGACTATTGCAAAAGGGAGATCTTCAGGCCTTATTCGATTTGCCTTCACTCAGCTCTCTGCCTCATTCAGCGTTACTCGTTTTTTATTTTTGTGATTTGATATTTTTTTATATTCGGTTTGTTTCTTTTCACTAATTTCATTAAGCTTCGTATCGTATGTTAAAGAAAGAAACCAGAGGAAAAAAGAGCCAAATCTAATTAAGATGGAAATAATATAAAATAAAAAATACAAATAAGCCTAAATCTTAAAAAAAAAATAAACATTAACATCTATTCGAACGAGTTTGGAAAAAGAAAATTAGATAGGAATCAAATCATTAAAATTAGAAACGTGTGTGTGAAGATCAAAAAGAATTATGAATATGTTCTAAAACAAGGTTAGAAGAGAAATTAAATAGAAAATGTGTAATAAAAATCTGGAAGAATTAAAAAAAAAGTGCAGGAGATATAATTAGGTAGCAATGAAAACATGTTAAAAAAAATTAAAAGTATAATAATATAATTAAGAATCTTTGCCGTTTTTTTCTTAATTTTTCTTTCTTTTAGATATGACATGAAGCTTAAAACTATTTTCGTCCTCTCGTGTTCTTTAATATGTTTATCATTCAGTTTGAACGTGTTTTTCTCATGCCTTTCCTTTTTGTTTTTTGCTTTGTTTTCCTTTAATACTTTGTTCAATTTTCACTTTGATGATTTAGTAATCTTCTACATTCATTTTGGTTTTTCTTGTTTTTCTTTTTTTTGATTTCATGTGCCGCATTTATTGATTTTCTTTTGTATTTTTATATGTGTTTGTTTGTTTCATATTTTTATCGCGATTCAATAAATTTTCCTTATTTTTCTTACTTAATGTCTTTAATTCGGATTTTTATTTATGTTTCCGTCTAAATTTGTTTTTGCTAAAATTTTTTATCCTCTTTTCCATTTCTTTTCTCTATGATATAATGAAATGTCAATGAACTGTTCTTATTATTTTTTCTATTTTATGATGTCTTGTATCATTAAATTTGAATGCATTCTTCCCAAACATTTTCCTTTTAGGTTTTTTCCTTCAATCATATATTCGCTTTTGAATTATGTGATTTAATAATTTAAAACATTGGCTTTGCGAATCTTTTTGCTGGATTTAATTTCCCCTTGTTTTAATTTCTTATATATATTTATATTCTGATTTTTTTTGAATAATATCTGTTGTGATTTAACTAGTTTTTCTGTATTAAGTTCTTTTTTATATGTTTATATTCCTTTTCTTATGAAGATTTCGTCTTACTTGTCCTTAGTTTTTTACTTATTTTTAATTTTATTTGACTTTTATTTATTACTTTATATTTTTTTCTTTTTTAAAGTGTAATTGGAAGGTTAATAACTCTCTTTCTTCTTTTATATTCATTTTTCCACTCGTAACGGTTGCTCTTGTTTTTCGAGTCTCAATTTGGAGTTTGGAGAGCGCTCAGGTACGCTTTTTTATTTAACATTTGAGCAACATTTTTGTGATTCAATTTTTAAGGTTCTCACCTTGTTCTTTTTTGTTTTAGTATCTTTTCTTATGTATCTTTTGTTGCTCACTTTTATTCTTTGTCCTTTTTAGCTTTTTCTGCTATGAAGTACGGTTTGTGTTGAATGGTAGAAAGTTGACATCCTTTTTTTTTGGTCAGTCGTTATTTCTATATTTTCACGTTTTAGTCGTTTTTCTTTTTATCTCATCAAATAGATTATTGGACATTCATTTTTATTTTATAGTTTTACTATATTTGTATACATACTTTTAAACCATGTCTTCTGAGATTCTGCTGCATAATAAATTATTTTTTGCCTTGATATTTTAGGTTGCTGAAGGTGTAAGAATTGTTGGATCATCAAGGATTTTTTGGGTTAATTGGAATGTCAGATTCTTAAGAGGTTTGAAGAAGGTAGCAATCATCATGTGATTGACTGATATATAATCCACTGTTTAACCTAGGATAAATTGTGTAATGTTTTCTTTATCCCTTTATATTATATAATCTTTTCACAGTTTTTTATTTTCTGTTCGTTTTGTTTTTTGGCTCAGAAGTGTTGTATTTACTAGCCCCATTTATGCCGTGACCTCTCATTTTGGATGCATTCGCAATGTTTGTATTGTTATACTGCATTCATCTTCGTTCCTTGTGGTAATTTACTATTTAATCTTTGCTTATTCTATTAAATTAGGGTGGGGGAGCAGTTCTATCCATTGGAGTGTTGAACAAGAATGTTATCTTTGTGGCAAAGACAATTTGGCCTTACTGTAAGTATCACCAATTGATTGACTTTTATATGATATTGTGATTGACCAACCTTAGTACTTTCCTGGGATATGGCTGCATTAGATCATGCTTGTTTCCTTAATATTTTAGGCTGCTGAAGGTGTTAGAATTGCCGGGGCATCAAGGATTGTTTGGGCTGACTTGAACCTACGAGGTTTGAAAAGGTTATCAATTATAATGTGATTTACTAGTAACTAATCTACCGTATAACCGTAGATAAATGGTCTGATATTTCCTTCATCTTGTTTTCTGTTTGTTTTGTTTTTCCAGCTGAGAAATTCTGAATTACGGGATTTGTGATCTCCCATGACAACAATAGACGATTACAACGGGCGGATCTTTATTAGCTCTTTAAGTCTTTTCGCATATGCATTTAGTCAGTTGTATGCCTCATTCAACAGCTGTTTTTTTGCAGGTAATTGTTGAGATAAAGAATGGAGTTGAGAAAAGCGTCGAGTGTGGCTTCATTCAAGTATGACCTCTGCTTTTGAAAGCATTCACATTGTATGTATTGTGAAACTGCAGTTGTAGAGCTCTCTCAGCTTCTTTCCTTTATGGTAATTCAGTATTTAATTTTTGGCTATTATATTAAGTTAAGGATGTACAGTAATTGCGCCCATCGGAATGCGGACAAAAATTGCAATCTTTATGACCAAGCCAATTTGGCCAAGCTGTAAGCATCATCAATTCTTTAATTTTTACACCATGTTCTGAATGAGCATCCTGAGTAATATTTTTGAGATATGGCTGTTTTAGATCTTTTTTGTTTCGTTAATATTTCAGGTTGCTAACGGTGCAAGAATTGCTGGGGCATCAAGGATTATTTGGATTGATTTGAATCCTAGAGGTTTGAGGTAGGTAACAATTATCAATTAATTTACTTATATATGATCGAATGCGTAACCCTTGATCGGTTGATTAATGTTTCCTTTATCTCCTTTAATTGTGTAATCTTTTCACAGTTTCTTGTTTTCTGATTGTTTTTTTTTTCTAACTCAGAAGTTGGCAGTAATTGTTTTATTTTCTAGTTCAGAAGTTCGGGGTTATAGAATTTGTAAACCCCACGGACCACAGTAGACTAGTGCAAGAGGTGGATCTTTAAGCCTTATTCGATTTGCCTTCACTCAGCTCTCTACCTCATTTAGCAGTATACTTCTGTAGGTAATTATTGGAATGAAGAATGGCAAAGTTGACAGGAGTGTCGAGTGTACTAGCCGCAGTGATGCTATGATCTGTACTTTTAAATGCATTCATAATGTATGTATTGGTATATATATTATTAGAGTTCTTTCAACTATTTTCCCTTTTAGTAATTCAGTATTTAATTTTTGTCAATTCTATTAAATTAGGGTTTGGGAGTAGTGCTTGTCAAAGTGCCAAACAAGGATTCAATATTCGTTACCAACTAAATAGTTTGTTGAATGGAAGGACACTTAAGGGTACCCTCGTGCTGATCTTCCACATGATAAAGGTATATTACATGCATGAATTTGCTTGACCAGTTTGTTATTTTTAATTTCTTTTTGAGTAAATTTTTTTTTCTTCTTCTATTTGTATTTACACTTATTTGTTTTTCTCGATTTTATTGATTTATATTCAATTTTATTTGACTCTTATAGTCTTATTTGCCACTCTCCTTTGAGTTTTTTCTTTTCAAGATTTTCCGAGAAGATTAAGATGGATTTTAATTCTTTTGCATTTAATTTTAACATATTCTTCCGATGGCTTTCCTTTTTTAATTTTTTCTTCAACAATTTGGTTCTGTAATTACGTAATTTTGGACATTCACTTTGTTTTTTTTTGTTTTGTTTTACTGATTTCTTTTGTTCATCTTGTTGGTATATAATTGTGTTGTATATTTGATACTTATTAAGCTTCAAACATATTTATTTTCTTTAATTTTTTTGATTTATTCTTAATTTGATTGGATTCTTATGTACTTTGTTCCTTTGATTTTTATTTTTTTGTATGAATAGATGCTTAACGAGTACTGTTATACTTTTATATTCTTATTCTTCTTATATGTTTTCCTTTTTTAATCTTTTCAAGGAGTTATTCGTTTTTTATTTTTGTGATTTGATATTTTTTTTATATTCAGTTTTTCTTTTCACTAATTTCATTAAGCTTCGTATCGTATGTTGAAGAAAGAAAACCAATGGAAAAAAGGAAAAAAGAGTCAAATCTAGTTAAGATGGAAATAATAAAAAATAAGAAATACAAATAAGCCTAAATCTTTTAAAAAAATAAACACTAACATCTATTAGAACGAGTTTGGAAAAAGAAAATTAGAGAAGAATCAAATCATTAAAATTAGGAATGTGTGTGAAGATAAAAAAGATTTATGAATATTTTCTAAAACAAGCTTAGAAGAGAAATTAAGTAGAAAATTTGTATTAAAAATCTGAAAGAATTAAAAAAAATGCAGAAGATATAATTAGATAACAATGAAAACATATGACAACAAATTAAAAATATAATAATATAATTAAGAATTTTTGCCCTTTTTTTCTTGATTTTTCTTTCTTTAAGATTTGACATGAAGCTTAAAACTATTTTCGTCCTCTCATGTTCTTTAATATGTTTACCATTCAGTTTGAACGTGTTTTTCTCATGCCTTTTCCTTTTTTTTTAGCTTTGTTTTCCTTTAATACTTTATTCAATTTTCACTTTGATGATTTAGTAATCTTCTACATTCACTTTGTTTTTTCTTGTTTTTCTTTTTTGGATTTCATGTGCCATATTTATTGATTTTCTTTTGTATTTTTATATGTGTTTGTTTGTTTCATATTTTTGTTGCTATCCATTAAATTTTCCTCCTTTTTCCTTACTTAATGTCTTTATTTCATTTTTTTTATGTTTCCTTTCAAATTTTTTTTGCTAAAATTTTTTATCCTCTTTTCCATTTCTTTTCTTTATGATATAATGAAATGTCAATGAAGTGTTTTTATTTTTTTTTATATTCTATGATGTCTTCTATCATTTAATTTGAATGCATTCTTCCCAAACCTTTTCCTTTTAGGTTTTTCCCTTCAATTATATATTCTTTTTTGAATTTTGTGATTTGATAATTTGAAACATTTGCTTTGCGAATCTTTTTCGTGGATTTCATTTGCCCTATTTTTAATTACTTTTATATATATATTTATATTCTGATTTGTTTTGAAAAATATCTGTTGTGATTTAACTAGTTTTTCTCTATTAAGTTCTTTTTTATATGTTTATATTTCTTTTCTTATGAAGATTTAATCTTACTTGTCCTTAGTTTTTGACTTATTTTTAATTTGATTTGACTTTTATTTATTACTTTCTATTTTTTTTCTTTTTTAAAGTGTAATTAGAAGGTTAATAACTCTTTTTCTTCTTTTATATTCATTTTTCCACTCGTAACGATTGCGCTTCTTCTTCGAGTCTCAATTTGGAATTTGGAGAGTTCTCAGGTACACTTTTTTATTCAACATTTTAGCAACATTTTTGTGATTCAATTTTAAAGGTTCTCACCTTGTTCTTTTTTGTTTTAGTATCTTTTTTTATGTATCTTTTGTTGCTCATTTTTATTCTGCTTTTTTAGCTTTTTCTCCCATGAAGTATGGGTTATGTTGAATGGTAGAAAGTTGACATCCTTTTTTTTTCTTCATTCGTTATTTCTATATTTTCACATTTTACTTGTTTTTCTTTTCATCTCATCAAATAGATTTTTGTATATTCATTTATATTTTATAGTTTACTTTTTTTTTATGCATACTTTAAAACCATGTCTATTGTTATGTAAGGTTAATATATGTAAATGGATGCGTGGAAAATATATATCAAACAAGACGTAGGCTTGTATATTCCACATAGCCAATCAGTTGCTGGAGTTCTCCTAAAACATATCCTTATTGACTTAGATTTAAATTTAATGGGTCATTATAGATATGTACTTGTGACTCTCGGGCCTGATAACATAGGGTTTCTATGAGCCTGGTAAGTCCACCATCAAATTGAAGTTAGATTAGCGAGCCTGAACATGTGGAAACTCTTAATAAGCCATGCCACGGTTTAGCATATTCAGAGATGACTAAAGCTAGGCTAAGCTTGTTTATTTTTATCTTCTGCTATATTCTGATGCATTAGTTGTGGATTATTTTCCATTTATTTGTTGTTACTTGTGAGAAAAACTCAGTTGTAATGTCTCTGGGTAGGAAATTAATTTTCCTTTTTTATGTAAGTACTTGATATAATTCCTAAGACATTTCTTGATGTCTTTTAATGGAATTATAAGTGCCATGTGTTTGATTGCCTAATTACTTTTTTTTCTTTATTGCAACGAAAGAATAAGCATGTCCTATCATTTAGTTCTCTCTGCTTCGTGGTGTTGTCTATATGTTATTTTTTAGCAACTAGGCCCAATCAGGGGTCATAGGGCAAATTGATTTTGCAATGTAAAGGGTTGTTAGTTTGGGAGCAATGAGTGCTGCCATATATATATATTATATATTCTCTCTGCCCCACCTCCCCCTTCCCTATCTCTATTCTTACTACTTCCATGCTTTCAGTACTTCAGTCTTCGTCCCTTTTTTTTCCCATTTAATTCTCTTGATACAATCTACACCGAAGAGATTGATTCCAAAACTTTGTTTAAGTATTATCAAAGCCGGTTTCTCTAGTTTTTATTTTCTTTGACTTCAGCGTCTTTCTCAATCTCTATACTTGCCTTGCTTCCTCTTCTTGTATTTCTTTGAGCTTTTCTCAATCCTATCTCCCCTCTTGATTACCTCCTATCTCCTCCTCACTCTCATAGCGTTTTATACTTTTTTAGCTTCTTTCTAACCCTGATTAATATGGTTGCAAATGGAATTTTGCCAGTGACCTATATTTCGTAGTTGTTAATTCTTGCATAATATTTAATTCTTAAAGTTTTTTTTTATGAATAATAGTCAATCTATTATTGTATCTAAATAAACATTTTACATCCAAAGGGCCGAGGTAGTCCTATATCTTGCCTAATATGATATTGGCAGAAAACTAATAGAAGATCTAAAAGAGATCATATCAGTTCACCACCGAAATTCAAGAATACTGAATCCAGAGAAAAGGCTTGTAGAAAAAGGGGAAAAAAGCAATGGCTAAAAGTGACAGCAGCATTGATTCTATGGCCTAATTAGAATCTCTCCTCCGCTTGCATCCAATCGTGCATCACCATATGCATTAAGCATTAATCAGTGAAGCCAATGGTCTGAATGATTTCATTACATGACTATAACTCCATGAATACCCCTTGCCACTTTGTAGCCAATTGATAATCGTGGACATTCCTCCTACAACTGTTGAATTTTGAAATTACAGTCTTCTCACTTGGATGACATACCAAGGCTTATTACAAATCTTTTACCACTCAATTCTAACAAAATCAAGTCAGAAATAATTGTGTTAAACAAAATCAAAACCAAAAAACAAATGAAAATAAAAACAAAATTATTAAGCTTGAAACCAAATTAAAAATGAATTGTTTAATCATAGACCAGACCAAACAAGAAAAAGAAAATGTAAGTTGGATTTGATTTTCATTTGTGTTTAGTAAAATGCACAATCACGCAAAACACATATAAACCATATTGACTTGAATAAGATTGTAGCATCCTGGATCCAGGTCTATTCATTAAAGATATAGATTGCCTCCTGGACACTAGGTATGGGTCCAAAGAACAAACTTTAACTATTCTAAACAATAACAACAATAATAGAATTTTTCTAGAGTGCACAAGTGCATGCATTGTTGTAGGAGTAAAGTAAACTTCATCACATATCAACATAATCGAAAAACAGGGTACAGAGTTCAACTACAACACCTTCAGTAACTCTTAATCTACATACTATATCTACACAACTAAAAAATGAAATTTATAAGTCTGAAAGTGATATATAAACCATTAGGTCGGGTGATAGAAACCTCATCCCTATACGTAAAATCACCTTGGTTTCTATCTCCAGTACGTCCTTGCCCGCCTTCTTTATCTGAAAACAAATCGATATAATAACGATTTTGAGACAAGAGTCCTAGTAAGTAACCCATGCATGCTATAAAACAATTTATACAATTTATAAAAGCAAATGAGTTCATCAGCCTTGGACGATGCTTCTCTTCTCTTCCTTCTTCCTCTCTTCCTCTTTTTCTTCTTCTTCCGGCGAAAACTAAATCTTATATTATTATTATTATTTTTTAAATATTTAAGCTATATAATAAATTTTGGAGTTTCACACAGATAATCCAATAAAGGACCACTAGGTCAAGCAAAGGAGGCTCCTTCTATTTTTATGTAATGCAACGATCGGGAGAGAGCCTCTCTAGCTAACGTGGAAATAAATGCAAGGATGCAAATTTGCATACTTATACTTATTTTGGTTTCGTTTTTAGTCTATTAATTAATATTTAAAAAAATTTACTTTAATTTGGATTTTTTGGTTTCACTTTTAATTAAATTACTTATATATCGTTTTGTTTAATTCATTTCATTTACTGAATATCTTAACATTATTTGTGTTCTTATAGTTTGATTATTGTACATATTTTATAATATGTTAAATATCTTTCCTCATGCATTATGATTGAGCTTTTATTTTTCTGATTTTGTTTTATATATCTTTTTGTGTTCATTTGATTGAGTTGTATTATCTTTTTTTATTTTTGCTTTGCATTCGTTTATTATTTTTCCTTTCTTGTTTATCGTATTTCATTTCACCACTTGTTTCTATTTTATACTATTTTGTATATTTTTCCATTGAATTTTAATGTGTTTCTATAATGTGCTTTTTTAATATTTTGTAGCATTTTCTTCGTACAATCTTTCACCACTCAATTTTAACATTATCCCTTAAACTATTTCTCGAATGATTTTAAACTTTTAATTTAATTATTAAAATTTTGTATTCTGTTTATGAAGTTTTTGTACTATATTTTTATATTTTTATCTGGTTTCTTCATTATTATTTTTTAAATCTATTTCGTGATACTTATTTGCATTTTATGGTCATGATTTTTTTTTTCCATTGCCATATTAACATGTTAGGTATTTTTCCTATTTTCACTTTTTATGTCTTCTTAAGAAATCTATTTACTACATTTTTTGATTGTTCTTTATATTTGTGTAGTTCGATTATATTTGTATATTTTATTGGAATTTAGCTTTGTGTCTTCATTATTATTAGGAAGTTTTCTTTTGGATTGTATTTCATTTTTTAAGTTCATTTTAAGTAAGTTTTTTACTCTTATTTAATTTAAGCTTTAGGTCGATCTAATTTTTTTTTCATTTAATTTGATTCTTATTAGTTTTTTCTTCTAATTTTTCTTTCTTGAAGGGTTTTGTTAGGTGTATGTTTTTTTGTCATTGAATTTTGTTGCGTTTTTTTACATCTGTTTTGTTTTTCATTTTTTTGATATCTTTTCTCTTTCAGTTTAAGTGTCAAGAAGTATCTTTATTCTTTTATTTTATTTTATAATTTTTTGTTGTAGAATTTTAGTATGCCTTCACAATTTTCATTTCTGTTTTTTGATTTTTTTTTCTTCGTTGTTTGCTTTTTTTTGGGCTCTTAATCTTAATGTATATTTTTTTTTTGCGAATCGCGAATCGTTTGAATAGTAATTTTTTTTATTTTATTAGTTTCATTAAATAAAATTTTTTGATATTTATTCTTTTTGATAGGGCTCTTTGCTGAGTTGATCATGTACATTCTTCTCTCCTCATTTATATCATTGCTTCATTTCTACTTAAAAAACCAGATAATTTTGATGTCATTTTACCGTATTTTTTGGATGAGATTTCTTGTCATTTGTTACTGATAATGCTCCGGAAATGTAATGTTTAATTGCCACGTCAGCTCTGTATTTCAAAATTCTTTTAAGCATATTGATATATATATATTTGTCCATCTTAAAATGTTTAATATATATTTTTTAGTATGGCATTATGAGGCAGTTTTGGCCTATTTATTTCAGATATCCTATGTTTGTTGTTAACACTTGATCCTAACAGCCTCATGATGCGAATTTCTTGGCCAAAAATATAGTTTGTTATTACAGGAGAACAAGGGATGTTGCAACATGCCATTGAGCAGTTGAAGAAAATGCCATTAACACTTGATCCTAACAGCCTCATTATCCGAAAGAGAGAATACAACTGAAAAGTCTACGTTCCAAAGTTGAAGGTGCACAAGGGTCTGTTGAATTGACCTTTTTGCAGTCATTCTTATCACCTATTCAGAAATGGGCTGACAAGAAGCTGGGAGACTATCATCTGCAATTTGCCGAGGTCTGGTACTGTGTTTGGAGCATCATGTTTATATGGATGTTGTTAGTTAAGGATATTGCTGGTGTCATGGTTCTGAATATCATATCTTTTCATTTGATGTAAAACAATGTAAACGAAACCGACTTTTGAATCTTCAGATTTTCAGTTGAAGCTCTTAGAGTTTGGAATGTTTAAAAAATTAGTTTCAGCTGAATCTCTTGAAAAAGTGGGAGGGAGAGAAGATGAAAAATTTGAGACACATTTTCAACAGAGATGATGCAATTTTCAGGGAAAAGTTGAAAAAGTGGGAGGGAGAGAAGCAACCTGTTGGTTCTTCCTTATTCTTTTGTCCTCCATGATTTTTTCCATTTTATTCTTTTTTCTTAGTAAGGCTGGGTAAGGAATGTTTATGGTGTGAGGTGTCAGAAACAATACGAGGTTTCTCAAAGACCAAGGAGCTACCAAATCTTTCCCAATCTGTGTATTTGTTTGCGTGAGAAGAGCTAATGATATGATTTTGTGACGATGGTGCATGCATTTACTGTGTGGTAGGCCTTGATGGTGCATGCATGTCTCGTTCAGCGTATCTGCAGATACTTCCTTCCCAAAATTTTTTTTTTGGAACATGTTTTGTCGTGCTCCTTTTGATATTCTGTTTGTATTGGCTTTAAATCTTGCCTAACTTTTAGTTGTTTGTATGCCTGCTTTCAAATTCTGTTGTAATTTTCGTAGTTCTCTAATCTTGGTATTGTTCATAAACCTTGTAGGAGTCAACAATGATGGAGGATATAATAACTGTTGCTTTGCTTGCTTGGAGGCTTCTATTGGAAGAATCTGAAATGGTATGTCCATCAATTCTTTTGTGGACTTATTTTTCACTATTATTAGCAAGTGTACTTCGCAAAAATTAGCACAGAAGCAAATATGGTTCAAGTAAAACTATGAAATGAGCAAGCATTCTCCAGGAAAACCTGAATTTCATTGTTGTTGTTGTAGGGTAGAAGCCAGGATGGGATGGATTTATTTTATCAGTGAAGTGTATTGGCTGTTATATGTCAGGGATGAGAGAAGGTTCAAGAAAAAAATGAGTGTGCCATGAAGTCAAATCCATGGTTGGTGGTGCTACAGGAAATAAAGAAGGAGATTAAGATTAAAAAATTGATGAGAGGATTTTTTGTGATGTAGAAACAACTGAAAATCTTGCCCTTATTTGGGGTTTCAAGGGAAATATTAATCATATGGGATACAAATTATTCCTTGGGGATATTAGGAAGGGGGAATTTCACATTATCCATCTAATCTTCGATTGGTGCCCCTTTTATATGGGTATATGGACTTAATAGGCCCCCAAAGAGAGTTTCTTTTGGGAGGAATTTGGTGTAATATAAAATAATTAAGACTCATCATGTTGCATTTTTGGAGACTTCAGTATGGTGAGGTTCTTTTTTGAGATAAGTAGAAGGCTTAGAATGACTAGAACCATGAGAGATTTTTTGGCCTTCACAAGGGTTCATGAGCTAGTGGATTTCCTTACAAAAAAGTGACCTTTACTTGGTCCTCGGCAAGTGATTCTGCAGTTGTAGGTCTAGTAGACTTTTAAACACATTTGATTGGGTGATTTATGGTTGTAGCATTTTATAAGAATCCTCCCCCAAAACCTTCAAATTGCTCTGCAATTCTGATGTATATTGATCTTCCCAATAGAGGACCTATCTCTTTTTGGTCCGAGGACATTTGGTTGTGTTACCTTGATTTTAACTTGGTGAGGGAGTGTTGACATAAAGAGAACAAAATGTCTGGGTGATAGTGTTTAGATTCATATAATTCCTGAGGTCCATTCAGGATTAGGTGAAGATGGAACATGTATTAGTGGTAGTCTTGTGGAAGAAAAATTTAAGTTAATGGAAGAGAGTAATTTGATAGAATTCTAGAAGTTAGGAAGAATGCCTAGGATTTTGGGTTTAGATATGCTATCTCTTGTCCCCTTATGGGTAAGGTTAAGAGATGGAACGGATATATGGGTTTATCCAACTAATGAAACTATATTAGCTAGAAGTCAGGAAGAATGCCTAGGTTTTTGGGTTTAGATATGCTATCTCTTGTCCCCTTATGGGTAAGGTTAAGAGATGGAACAGATATATGGGTTTATCCAACTAATGAAAATAAATTAGCATAGTGGATTGAGAAATTTGATATAATGGAAGAAATTGTGAACTATTGTGAGGAAATTGCAAGGTCCAGAAGCTTGAAAATTTAATTTGATGATGTTTCACGGAAAGTAGAAATCAGTTAAATTACAGCAGCCTTAAAGAGACTTCCATCAAACAGGATGATGGTAATATGAAGTATTTACACTCGTTAGCTAATCGAAGAGAAAGGAACAGTGAGATACCTAGATTGTTTGCTAATGGAGCATGATCATGGATAATGAAGGGATGGTGGTGGCATTCTTGTTTTTAAAGTTGAGTGTACAATGATTGGAGCAAGACGTTAGGTTAGAGATTAGGAAACTGTGATCCTAAAATATACTAGGCAAGATGTTGCCTCGGATCTTGGCTAGTGGATTGAATTCCACATTGCCCCACATTCCGAGATCAGCCAATGATGTGGCAGACCCGTGGCTAGGAAACTGTTATCTGTTTTGTTTTCTTGTCTTGTCTTTGTGGCCTCTCGTAAGCTGTTGTACTTTCAATCTTTATTATTATTAATATACTAGTAACTTACATATATGTATATATTTAAAAAAATCTGAGATCCTAAAATTGTTGATTTTACTAGGAGGTCCTTGGACCTATAATTTCAGGAAGTGATGAAGATGGCAATTTATCGAGATTATTCGGACATTGTGAATTGTGATGTTATTGAGGTTTTCAAGGAGCTTAACCAGATAACAAATGCAACCTCCTCTTTTTTTTTTGGGTGTCTTAGAAGAACCAGAATTGATCAATGGTTGGAAGTCAAAAAATAACAAGCTTGTAAAAAATCGTTGTGGAAGTGCTGACCTTGAGATTGATGGAGGTTATGAGATTACTTGTATCATAGCATCAATGTGTTTTAATGGAGGGTGGCCAAATTCTAAAGACTGCCTTGATTGCCTGTGAATGTATGGAGCGAAAGTTGGATAGAGAAACACTCACCTTCCCCCTGCTTCAACAAAACAACAAAGAAACAGTTGTCATGAACAAGCTTGTACTTGTCAACTTGCAGTTAGGTTCAATCAAAGGACTTCTCATTGCCGTGTCTGGCCATTGGAAGATTGACCTATTTGGTATAATTCCAAATAATGGCTCTTGGCAGCAGGTATAGGCATTTCATGTTCACCTTCAAAGATATGTGTGCAAAGTAAAGCTTGACAGAGGGTTTGACAATAGGTTTTATAATTTATTTTATGTAAACTATAAAATAAATAGATATGTCACACAAAGGAGGTTGCAACTGAATTATGGAGAAGGCCTCTGATGGGATGGAATTAATTTCTTAGACATGCTGCTTGTTTTGAAATGTCTGCATATTATATGACCTTGATGGATTAAGGGATTTTTTTGGTAACATTGCTTTCTCCTGCATTTAGAATGGTAGTGTGACCAGGTGGTTTTTATGTTCTAGGGAACTTTGGCAAGTAGATCCATTATCTTTCCAACTCTTTGCTATACTGTAGGATGCTCTGTACTAGTTTTTAGGTCAGTTAAGGCGTTCTCTTTGTCTCAAGGACTCAGGGTGGATAATCATTAGATTTCTATTTCAAATCTTCAATGAACTCAATCTGTCTTCTTATGACCTTTTTGAGCAGGTTTACTGGATCTTACATATTTTAGGACGTTATGAAATAGATATTGGTGTGCTTTCTTTAATCTGCTGGATACTTATCGTTACCAGAGATGAAAACTGATCATTACAAAGATGGCAATGTCGTCAACATATTCTAGTACTGCCCTTGATCTATAGAAACAATTCAAACTGAGAGTGGTAGCTGTTTAGATCAGTGAAGGTTCACAAGTTACTTATGGAAGCCCATGCTAGAAGCTTAAGTGAAAAGTTTCTTCAATTTCAAGACTAGAAGTAAATTTAGAAACGAACAGAGTCACAGAATTTAATGTTAATAGAGGCACTTTGAATCACAAGATTTAATGTTAATAGGGGGATTCTTTCTGCCTCTGGAAGGGCTTTAAGGTGTGGGATAACAAAATGGCTCTTCGTTATTTAGGCCAACCATGGTAAAATAGCCCCAAGAGGCATCACTTTTTACAACCGATGATTGAAATATGGAAAGGACATTGGACACTTAGAAAAGGGATTGTTCTCTTTTGGTGGTAGCATCATACTCATCCAGACTGCCTTGTCCAACTTACAGTCTATTTCCTCTCATTATATGGAGTTCCAAAAGGAGTATGCATAGCATTGATGAGATTGAGATTATTCTCTCTTGAATGGATCTTTTTGTGTTGTGGGAAGTGGTTTATAATTAGTAGTAAATATTGGGAGTGGATTGAATGTCAGTTCTAGTGCAAAGCTATACACTGGTAGCCCTTCAAGCAGTATGTTCTCTTTTGTATCTCTTCCATCCCCTAATGAATTATCATTCAGGCTTGGGTACCTGTATTTTCTTTTGGTTTGACCGTTGGTGTGTTGACTCGGCATTGGTAGTTTGATATTCCTAGATTGTTTAGAATGTGTCTATCATTGCAAATGTATTATTTTAGCCCTTATACCAGTCTCTGTGTAATCTCAAAACAGCTTATCTAGATGATCTATTCTTTGTTGTACCTAAAGGATTTTTTTAATGCATATATCTTTCGTGGATTCTTGTGTGTGGTATCTCAACCCCAATGATGGACTCATGAGTAATTCTTTTTTCTCCTGTACCTGTAGAGATAGGGATGATATTATTGTTCTTTTGCCCCCTTACCAGCTCTGGAAAACCCATGTTCCTCCAAAAAGTTCTGGGATTGTTGCCATAAGTATGATTTTTATGTTTATGACTAGGGAATTTTATAAGGGAAGCCATAAACATACCTTTAGTCTATATAGCCTATGTAACCGTCAATTGACATAAGAAATATGGTTCAGATCTTTCTGGCAACTGGATTGTGGAGGAACGAGTGATCAATTGATTTCCCATGAGCTAGCACAAAATACAAGCTTGAGGAGATTAGGTAAGCAGTCCATCTCTTGTGGAGATTGTCACAGGTGTCAATGCTGTGCAAAAGAGTATTCTGTGCAAAGGATCTGATTTTAGAGGGATCATGTGGAGTAAGAAATCCTTGGAATCAAAACTTCGGTGTTAAGAGCAATGAAGTTAATAAATCATCAAGCAAGACAAAGTTTGGGAACGTAAACAATGGCATCAATAGCACTGAAGCTAATGAAATAATTACAGAGGACATCAAAGAGTTGTTTCTATTACCGATGACTTGACGTCCCTTTTAGAGGAAGGCCTGAAATCGATTGTGTAGGAGCAATTGGGTTTATCTGTATCCTTTTAGTCATATTTATCTGAAATCCTACATAAACTTAGGGTAGGCTTACTCCATCAATGATGGTACTGAAAGTTGAATCTGATGCCTAAATTGTCCCAAAACTAGATGCAAGAACAAAAAAAGAAAGGAAATGAAATATGTCCAGGGACTTGATCAAGGAGTGATGTTGCATCTGTTTTAATGTATGCCATAGTTCTTGATGATGATTTTGCACTAAAGGTTTTCCTCTCAATTTATGACATACACCAGTTCAATTCCAGCATCTTATGGGGTTAAACCATAAAATCACTAGAATTGGTATGCCGAGCGATAAGTAAATCCAGAACTTAATTAGGAAACAAGATTTATAAGGTCCAAAATCACTCATTTGAGACATTTCCTGTCACCGGATAATCCATGTCCATAACATATATCAAAGTGCGCCATAAAAATTTAAACCATCAATAAACCACTAGAGAAAACTGTAGCACTCTGGAATTTTGAGAAATTTTAATTAAGATTAAAATTATTAAATAAGAACCAATAGAGAAATAATTATTTAATTAAACCAGTTGGTGAGTGCGTTGGTTAAGTTGTAGTATAAAGGGTTGGTTTAATTTAGTTTGTTGACTCGGTTCAAGTGGTTCAATGTTTAAACCAAAAGAAAAAAACAAAAACAAAAATAAATTACGTTTTTGATTTTGGGGGTTTTGTGCTTGGGTCGTTAGGTTTAGAAGGCAACGAAATAAGAGCAAAACCAGGGGAAACGTAGAAGAAGGGATCGCTGGAGGAAGAAGAGGAAGAAGAGAGAAAGGGGAAGGGGAAAGAAGGGTTCGTCCACTTTGGGTTTTTGTGAGGAGGAGAAGAAGAGAGGAAGAAAAAAAAGGGGATTGTCCGTGTGAAGGGTTTAGCTGCAAAAGAAGAAGAAGAAGAGGAAGGAAGAAGAAGAAGAGGGAAAGAAGAGAAAAGGAAGAGGAAAAGAGAGAGAGTGGGCGTGGATTTGCTCCATCGCAGGTAAATAGCAGTTTTCTCGCTCGATCTACTCTTGTTTTGGTTTTTCTTTTATTTCTGATTCTGTCTATCGATTGATTACTGTTGGGTTTTGATCGATTAATCAATTCCTGTTGAACGACTCCTATTGATTACTGTTTTGATTTCTGTTTGTTATTTCTCTATTGCGAACGAAAAATTCTCCCGTCGGAGGTTACCAACCAAGGTTTATTTTAGTTGATAATACTATCTAATCAGATTTTACCAGAAGGCAACCTGATAGCATGCTTTAAATCTTTTTTTTTAGGATTTACAGTTTTCTTAAGGCTAGTGTTCACTTTAGGTTTTGTTAGAAACATCCAATTTAGGTTCTGATTTGGGGTTCTAATTTGAGGTTCTGTTAGAAACATCCAAGTTAGGTTCTAATTTGGGGTTCTGTTAGAGATGTCTGGTCTTAGGTTCTGAGTTGATTGGAAAATTTAAATATGTCTTGTTTATCGGTGAATCGATTTGCTTTAGTTTAAAGCAATTGTAAGAAGGTGATTGATCAGACTTACTTTTTGGTTTCTTCCTTGGATTTTTGTTGTTGATTTCGTTAGTGTTTGATGGATGTATTAGCGAGACAATGACAATTTGGGTCGTTTACTTGATTTGAGGATTGTTTTGGATTCAATTGGCCTAGCGTGGTCTTTCCAGCCTAACTGCTAGTTACTGTTAGATGCGGGTAATTGCCGTAAGATGATTAGAACCTACTAGTGATCATGTTGTGGTAATTTAAAAGGGGAAAAGACCCATTCCTTGTTCGGAATTGATAATTCAGACTTTGTTGTCTAGAAAAATTAAGGTGGATTTCTTGCTTTTAAGAATTTTAAGGGGTTATTCGAAGAGGTGGTTGCAAGGTTTAGGAGTCGGACAGGAGGTAGGTATGTGTTAGGAAATTTTCAGGTTTGCATAGAAACCATTTGACGTTTAAAGACAGAACAACATTCTGTCATCTGGTTTTAAACTGGTGTAAGATTTCGGTGGCTTGCGAAGGCTAGGAATCTTCGCGTAAAAATTCATATTAGCATTCTAAAATTTAGTTTAGGGTAGCTGTAGTTGAATGGAATTGGTTTGGGACCAATTAGAACTCATGGTATTGCAAGAAAAATCCGGAAAAATGGATGATTTCCGTCTATTAGAATTTGCGGCTGTTTTAAACCACCTGTAGTAAAATGGCCGTAAGTTCCTGTAGGAAACTCCGAATGGCGTACCGTTTGTTGCATTGGAAACTAGACTCATGGGCTTTCCGATGGTGTACAGCACGCATACAAATTCCTTATAGATTAAATCAGGTGAAATATTCAATTAACTAGTTAAACTCAGTTCTGCTAAGTAAACAGCAACTGCAAACCAACCGTGGATAATTTGTATCAGTATTATCCGAACATGAAATTGATCTATTTCTAACTTGTGTTCGAAGGTGGTTTATAAAAGGAATTGAGATTGTAATTGGAAATTGAAGCTGAGGTTTCTTGTTCGTTGAGAAAGGCAATGAGCCTATAGCATCCCAAAAGGCAAAATGGCCTAGGGATTTAAGGGCAAGTGAACAGCGAGGTTCACTTGGATTGAATTTTACTTGGGCAGTTGATTTCTTACAAGTTTTGTTTAGTTAAATATTTGCATGGTTAAT
The DNA here is from genome assembly GCA_947561395.2 of Buxus sempervirens. Taxonomy (NCBI): domain Eukaryota; kingdom Viridiplantae; phylum Streptophyta; class Magnoliopsida; order Buxales; family Buxaceae; genus Buxus; species Buxus sempervirens. The sequence goes on along the minus strand of OX387192.1, from coordinate 35,982,086 downwards.
TATTATACGAGTCTAGGCCGTATAGGGTTGGTCGTGGATCCACAATCCGTCTAGCTTGTGTGTTAGTGATGGCTTGTCGAGTTAACACCCAGGGCCACATGCGCTACCACCGTGTCGGATCGGTGAGGCTCTCTTGTGGGATGGAGGGCTGCGGCAACCCATCCGCCGTGTGGGATCGGCGGGGTCTGTGTACGAGTGAGTATGCATGTGTATGTGTGTATGTGTGCGTGGGTGCGTGTGTGGGTTGTTTCCTTGCCAGCCCATGCGTGGGTGCTCCACTCCGGGCGAGGACCCTGATCAGGCTCGAACCGTGAGTCGTGAGGTGGCAAACCGGCTGAGGGGTGGTTGTCTCGTCTCGATTTATAGAATCACTAATCCATGAGTTTTGTACATATACTTTATGCTGACATTGTAGGTCGGTGTACTCTGATTTTATCTGTTCATTACTAGTATTGTGTAAATGATAATGAACTGCTTATTCGTATGATGTGGATAGAGATTTATCGTATGATATGTTAGCATGTTATTTTATTAGCTTAAAGTTGCATAAACAGTTTTATATCATGCATGTGCTACTTACTGGGACATTAGTCTCACCCGTGTTTTGGATTTATCGGTTTTGTTTTAGATTCTGCTGGTGAGCCGCATACTGGGGCAGAGTATCAAGGGGGATCCGGAGTATCGGCAGAAGGATCACTACCCGGCTAGATCTATAGAAGGAAAAATATTTATTTTTGGATAGTTGTAAAATTTGTTTTGAAGATTGTATGTTGTAAATGATGAGAGAGAGAGAGAGAGAGAGAGAGAGAGAGAGAGCGTGTGAAGCTTAGTAAACCTTATTCATAGATCTGTACAGTTGGATGTGTTAGTTTTTGAATGGATGCATGATGCCTATATGTTATCTTGTGTTTTATCAGGTATTGGTTTGAGGGCTTAGCCCATTCTTGTAAATACAGGTGTTATATAGCCGTTTTTCCAAAAAATTTTAGGGTGTTATTTTTGTGTTTGGTTAGTTCTTGAGTTAGTTTTTACCACACTTTGAGCCCTAAGCTAGCGCCCAAGAGCCAATATAAACCCGATACGGGTGAACTTGGTTCCGGGGTGCTACAAAAACAAACCTATAAAGTATCGTCTCAACGAAGATACAACTCCAAAATACATATATACAGCGGAAGACAAATATATACAACACTAAACTGAAAGGTAACTAGAAAGGAGAATTCCCACAACCCAAGAATCTCAGAATATACAGAATATACAGACTCTAACTGAAAAGAAACAAATTAAAAGACAACAATAGGAAGTAGACTAAATGTATACTAAATGTCCACCTCTTCTCAATCTGACTCAGGAACACTCTCAGGAATCATCACATCACTAGGGTCCTCCTTTGGTACATCTGCACATTCTATAAATATAAACTAAATGAGATCGGAGATTCCAGCAAGCCATCATTTATATAACTTAAATAAACAATGTATCATATAATTCGCGATACATCAGAAATCAATATGTGCAAGTGAAAGAAATAGATATCTCACTAAATAACAAGAATTCACAATAAGGTTCAGAAGAATTACAATAATCATCAAATGGAATATATCAATCATTTCATAACTTGAAACCGAATCAATCCGATCAATCAGATAAACCATATCGTATTATATCATAAGGCTAATTAACATAATGTTCGGCCGGAACTATAGACATTGCCCGGACTACAACTATACTATTCAGACTGGGATGCACAGTCCTTGGATCATAAGATCACCCTACACACACATTTCGGGTAAATCTCCTTCCACCAGGAAATACCAATCACATCGTTCATACTGTCAGGAGGAATAACACATCTCGACTGGCTCATCACAAAATAAAAATAAAATATGCCGGGAGGAATCCTCAACTCAACCAGCTTTGTCACTACAATCATTACGACTCCCTTCACTCCCATACTGAAGAGCCCTCACACACTCAAGTTTTAATTATCTTTTTATGCATCCACACAAACTATTGGATATCCAAAACATAATAAGGATATCTTTTGAGATCAAATAATGAAATTCATTTGGGTCTTACTAACCACTAAATTGCTAACCCATTATTGATAAGTTAAATTTATCGCAGGGTAAAACTTATTTAATTAGGGTGCAATATACCACAAATCAAAATCATAAATATTCAAGTGTGTGTTAACCTAATCAAATATGCATATTTTTATAAATCTAAAAGTACTATAATATATAATGCAGTTTTAAACATGCTTGTGGAATTCACGTGAAATGTTAAATATCAAAGGTAATAATCATTGTTTGAAACTTATTACATTTATATAATCGACAAAACACAAGTTATGACAATCAGCTGCAATAAAAGAATCATGAAGTTATAAAACACATTCATGAATAAATTCTCTATTTTGGTCAAATTTTCCAAAATTCCTTTCCATGCAATAATGCAGGGAATGTCATGGTCAAGCAATAGGTTTGATGCTAAAACTTTGATTAGATTCTAATTTATTTCTTAAACTAATTTATAACACTAATCAAGCTTTTAACTAAGCCAAACCATCTACAAGTATTTAACACAAGCAATATAACTTATTATGCAAACACAATAGGGCTTGTATGGGTTTTGCATAAGTTTGCATTAAAAGTTGAAAACTTTGCATGCCTAGACTTTGTGTGCTAGACCTACACTTATTATAGTAACTAAATTAAAGCATTATATTTCATTTTACTTAGGCCATTAACATGGCAATTACTAAAACATAGACTTATTATGGGCACATAACATGGCATGGATTTGCCATACGTATAGACACTTGAATGTCATTTCTAATTATTTATTACTTATATCATCTATATGGTTTTAGAAATAGGCACCCCATGTTAATGTAAGTCTTGGAAATTAAAGATCTCTGCAGAGTTTGTCTAACAGGGGTTCATTAAACATGAGGACCTGGTTATAACACATGGGTGTGCATTAAACATGATAATTTGATTACAACACATGGGTGTGCATTAAACATGATACAACACATGGGTGTCCATTAAACATGATAGCATGGTTACAACACATGGGTCTTATTAAACATGATACAACCCATGGGTGCCATTGATTTTAAATTAAAATCTATAAATACGTAAAACATGAGATTTTACCAAAAGATAATAAATGAAACAGGGGTTTGTTGAAATCCTTTGTGACTAAAACCCAGGTGATAATTATTCAAATGCAAGCTTAATAAGCATAATTTAACATAAAATAATTACTACGTAAAACCCAAATCTAATGATGAGTCGCCTCTTCCATTCAACAATCCAATCAAGCCTTCTCGAAGCTAAATCCCCTACAAGAACTCTGACAATAATCAACCCAGTTAACCTAAAACCATGAAGTAACTAAGATGTAGTCACATCTGGAAGAACTCAGAAGAGGAATAGAGAATTCGGTGAGCACTAATTCTCTTATTCTGGAGAATTCGTGACTTATACCATGAGTAGTGATCTAGTGTATCGCCAATAAATCAATCCATACTAATCTCTTAACAATTTCACTTACAAACCATTGCATTACCTGAGTACTAAGGTCCAAACATAAAGACCATAAGACCATCCTTTAAAACCCTTTATCCAATTAAAAGAAAGTTAAACACTTTTAATGCTAATTAAATCGTAATAAACCCAATTAAAATCCAATAAATCACAATTAATTTACTAATTAATCCAAGAATTAACAAAATATTTAAGATAATTCCCATAGCATCGAAAGTAAATCCAAATCACAGAAACACTTAAAACTGGATGTTACATACACAATTCTGCATCAGACCAACCATTTACCTAGAATTCCATGTTTCTACCTTGTGAGATTTCCGAATTTGAGCTCCACTTTGCCCCTCCCTCTCTCTCTCTCTATCCCTCTCTACATATCATCTTCTATCTGACAAGATGAGCCTTCCACTTTTCCCTATCATTCTAATGAATCCGTTTGAAATTTTTGAACTTATTAGCAACATTACTGGGATCTGGAATGAAGAGATTGAGTAGGTGGGAAGATTACCATAGATTGCATGGATGATGGCGTTTTTTTCTGTACTTCTTGATGGTGTTTGTTTGATTTGTATAGTTGATTTGGTGTAGATTGAAACATGGATTTGGTGCTTTTGTAGGTCTAGATATCAAACTCATCTAATAGGGGACTGCCTTTGATGCAGACTGAACATGAAACCGAACTGAAACTAATTAATACAACCCAAAAGTGGCCTTAATGGGGTTGGCCCGATTTAGTTCATTGGTTTAAACCGATAAGCGGAACCATACCTACTTGGCGGTACGTCTTAAAACATCTGTATATATGTACTTGGTTTGGTTTGGTTCGGTTTGACCGTAACACTGAAGTTGAACCAAAACTGAATCAGTCCATATGGTGCAAAACCAAAACTGAATCAGTCCATATGGTGCAAAACCAAAACCAATTTAATCGACCCACAACCGACCTTAGTAGGTTTGGTTTGATTTAATTTTTCAGTTAAAACCGAACCGTTGCCATCTCCATCTTTGGTGCCTGCGCTTAATTCTATATTTGTAGGAAAAATTTTTATGTTAACTCTTATTTTGCTATACTCTTCTGTGAAGTTTATTATAAAGTAAAAAAATGTTCCGAAAAACAACTTTATTATACTTATAGGGATATTTGCGTATCAAAATCAATTTGTAAATTAAATATTTTGATTTTGTACATTTTGGAATATATGTACATACCCTCTTTAAATTTATTGAGCTTTTCAAATTTAACCTTGCTGTATTATAATGGTATTTTTATTATTATTATTTAGGTTTATGCATTACACTTATCATGAATGCATTATCAAGTTTAGGGCCTTAAAATGATTAACATTTGAGATGAGTTGAATGAAACTTAAGAAGATCATTAGATAAAATAAAAAAAAAAAGAATGAAATAATGTTAAGCTAACATAGAAAGGACAAAATGTATAGTATAAGAATACAAATAGTTTTGTCCTGCGGAATTAAAAGAAGATACCTTTTAAATTAATGGTGTCTTTCAAAAGTAATTATGTATGCTAAAAATTTTGGTGTGATATAACCATGTATGCAGCCTATTATAGTGTATATACTAAAGGGTTGCACGCACTACATGCGTAAAAAACGTGGGCCCACTTAGATAAACAGCCCGAGTTAGTTACAACACGTTCAAAATAGTGAGGGATTGTTTTGTTTGGAAAGGATAATGTTTAGAAAAAGAAAAAAGTGACCAGAATCTAAAGGGAATATTCCCTCATCTTCTCTTTATTAATAATCTTTATTAATAATATAGATAGATAATTGCACACTTGCATGCCCAAGGCCCAGTTCGGTCCAAAACACTCAAACTCGTGGTACCACCAGCTTCGATTGGTTTTGTGATGTGGGCCTCATATTGGCATGGTGCTCATGTTCCCACATGTACTAGAGGAACGGTCTCCAAATTCAAGCCATGCTTTGAAATAAAATTAGAAGATTGTGCTTTGTTGCTTATGTATTTTTATTTTTTTTTCATTTTTGTAATATTTTTTAATTTCTGTAATTTTGGCAGCAGAAAAATCTTGGAAGTGTTTATAACTAAAGAATTTTGGTACTTACTTTTAATAGCTTAAGCAAAGATAAAAATAAATTTTATATGATAAATTAGGGTAAATGACAGAAACTTCCCTTGTGGTATGCACTAGTCACACGTACCTCCCTTAACGTCTCTGAATATACTTCTGGGTTTGATCATTGGGGGAAGGAAAATGGTGAAGAATCCCAAGATGATATGCAGACAAAAAGGCTTCCTCCACAACTTTTGGATGAGCTGATTTACAAGTTAAAGACAATTAGTTGTGTATAAAATGTACTATTTTTTTTCTAACGAAGAGCATTATAAATCGTTTTTTATACATGTTAAATACACTTATTTGTGTGTAAAGCACATTTATGGATTTTGTAAATCACTAAGATGTAATATGTGATTTACTTGAGAACTGTCCATAGAAAAAGTATATGGCTTTTTACAAGTAAATAGGCATGGTTAGCTAAATTTCCTAAACTTAGGATCAGCTAACTGCACTTTGTTGAAAATCCTAGTTTCAATGCATCCATTTTTGCTTATGGACATGTCAATGACTAGCCCTGAATGTTTGCAATAAAAGCCTACAACAATATCCTTGCAACAAGAAATTTTTTTATTTTTTTATCTTTTTTGACCGGTAACAATACATGCACACAACCACTTACCTCCGTCGGGAAGTGCAGCAACAAAAGGGACTACAGGCAACGACAGCATCTTGAAAGATGATCTATGTCTCAGCTGGAGGTGGGACTGTAGAGTAATACCTCCTTTTAATGAGGGTGGAGTGGAATTCAGGTCTTAGCTTTGATAAATTCTTTTTTTGCAATTGAAATTTTTATTACTTGTAACAACATCCTTGCAATAGGAATTTGATTGGCACATAATGATTAAAAAATTCATTAAGAGATGTCAGAGCCAACAACTAATGAAATTGGGTTGAAATCGTTGACCGCATGAAGATGCGGCAGACGATACCACCGCCATGAGATAGGAGCATCTCACAGTTCACATTTTTTACATTTTTTAATGTGAAAAAACAACTCACATCGGAAAATGTGAGCTGTGAGAATGCAGTATAGCGGCAGACGATTTCATCCCAATGAAATTTGTTAACGACAACAATCAGAAGCAATGTGCTGTCGTGGGCCTGGGTTGACCTCTTCATCCTGGGTTGGCCCCATGGCGTTTCGCTCTAATGTCATGGTTCTCTCCGTCATTGAAGCATGACTTGCTGGACAAGTTTTGAGCCGTGGACGTCTTGAGGTGGGGATCTTCGGTCACAGTTCAAACGGAAGCCCAGGCCCTTCCCGGTTCACTTTACCGTCTTTCCCTTTCATTCAGTTTCCCCACAAAAAGAGCGAAGAGCGAATAAAGCAAGCCGCTCTCTCTAGTCCGCTCTTCTTTTCTTGGTTAATCTTTCTTCTTCTTTCGTCTCTTTTGCTCCATCGAATTATTTGAATTTGTAGAAATGGATGACAGTTGCACAAGAAATGTCGCGCAAGCCATAGTTGCAGTCCTAGATTGGAGCTCTTCACCTGAAGCAAGAAAAGCTGCTGTTTCCTACTTAGAATCTGTGAGTTGCTTATTTTCCTTGGAACCTCTCCCTCTCTTTCTATGCGTTCACTTCGGGTTTCTGGAAGTTCTTTTACTGCAGTACACGAGTTTTCGATAATCAGAAACGGATTCCAGACACCGTAGGTTTTTAGATGAAACAAGAACTTGAAACAGATAATGAACCTAATTAATTTTGAAGAGAGGGCGTCTTTCTCTTTTGTCAAATTGTCTCTAATCTTCGTACGGGTAACTGGAGATCCTTGGAAAATGTTTACTCCTGTTTGTTATTTTAGCCTTGTTTGTCTCCAAATGATCGGTGTGCTGTCTAAACTTGGGGGTCCTTGATGCCACTCAAACACAACTTCGGACATGCCACGAACCTGCTTGATTTAATGCACATATTCCGATTACATATGATAGGAAAATTGATGATTTGCCACTTCAGCAACCTTTTCTATTAAATTAGGCATTCTATTTCACAAATGTTGAAGTGGTGGGAGATTTTGAAGGATCGCTTGAGTGATTTTGAAGGATTGATTACACGGGATATAAACAATACTATGAAATTTATTGAATTGCTTTTTCTTAAATATAAGGTTTATTTTACAAAGAAGCTGATTATACTTTGTTCTTTGATTAAATTATGTCTGTTTGATGAAACGCACCTGACCTAGAAATACTCTGAGACATAGATGTCTCAGTTGGCATCTTAATTAGAGAACTCAATTGTCCATGTGCTTCTAGTAGCCCCCATCTTATGTTGCTAAGCTTCAGGGCTCTACTAAATTTAATGTCTTTCATGTGTAGGACTTATAAACTAAAATTGACAACTGCTGTTATATGTGTGAAATTCTATTACTCCAACCATTAATTGTGTTTATGCCAGTGCCAAATTCAAATATTTTTCATGTAGCCAATTTAACTGGTGATGCAGATCAGGAAGCCTCTTGCCTTAATTTTCATTGTTGATTATGTTCATTTAATTTGTTTATTTATCCCATTTTAGTATGTGGCTTTGCATGCTTAAGTATTGAATTGCCTATTAAGTAATGTTGCAGATGTTCTGTGATGTGAAAGAAAATTTTTATCATCCAAACTATTGGATTGATAGAGATCAGACAACCCAAAAGGTGGCTGATTCCAACTACATAATTCTGTCAAGGTCTGCTAGAGATAGTGGCTCATATTGGTAGGGAAAGACAGTGGACAGCCTCCCACAATAACAATGCCTCAACCCTCAAGTTTGATTGATGTCATAAAGAAGCGCATAAATAGTTTAAATTTTATTTGTTTAAAATTTGTCTAAATGATGCTGATCTAAAGTTTTCCCAGGTAAATTGGATTGATATTTGATCCAGTGAATACAGAGATCTCATCCAAATTTTATATTTCATAGTGCATTCCTTGTCATTATTGGATTATGGGCTTAAAAACAATTAATCTTGGGCGTATTTGAGGCTAGTAATGTGGTGTAGCTCTTTAATTTTCTCTGATATAAGCTATCCTATTTTAAAAATAACTTAGATTTTGACTAGTTATGCAGCTCATACCCCATTCTCACCATTGATAGCCACAAAATATTTAATGATATTCATGTTGATTGAAGGAAAAACAATACAAGGTATTTGTATCTTGATTTTTAACAATCAGATACTCAAAGCTTTATCAACTGATCTAAACCTCAAATACTAACATTTCAACATGCTTGAAGATCTTCTCACATACATTTTTAAAGATATTTCATTATTTTGTTGGAGTCTTTGAGGAAACCAAACATTGAAAGGATCTCTCTGGAGGGCCTAATTCATGGGTATCTGAATTTTTATTTCTTATAAAGCTTTCCAAAAAATGGAGGGGGGAGAGAGAGAGAGTTCTAAGGGATTGGATATTTAACTCTACCTATATGGTTCTTTTATTTATTCTCATTTTCTTAAAGATTCTCTCATTGAAAGCCTGCGTAAAAGGAAATATAATCATAAATTACAAGATTGTTTTGATAGTTGATTTGAATGTATATTAATACCTGGAGAAAGCCAAGGGCAATGCCAACCACATGAAATTTCTATATAAAGATTCAAAATAATGTTTATATTTTTCTAAGGGAAAATAAGTATTTGGCAAGTCATATAGAGTTCTAAGGGAATTTTTTTTTATCAGTAATGATAAATAATATATATGAGCAAAGGTAGAAATGCAGAAGACACAACCAAAAAACATTAGGCCCCAATCCTACGAGAAGTAGGATGAGCCTAAAAGAAACAAAACAAGGACAAAACCTCAACAAACTATGCTTACATAACCAGAAAACCTCTACTCTAAAATCTGGTCCCAATTTTTTACAATATCCCCAAACCCAAAAACACCAAATTCTGGAGTAATCGAAGACCAAAATGCAGCCAGTCCCATGACTGAATCTAAAATTGCCTCACGACTCTTATAAACATCATAAAAAATTGCATCTGTTCCCTTAGAGTTCTAAGGGAAAATAATGTTCATATGGCAGGTCAAAGATTAAAAAAACTTATAAGCCAATATTTTGGAGGGTGTATATAGTTATATACTACCACTCTCTCTCTGAATGAAGCCAGACAATTCAAACTCCTCAAAATTGTTCCTTGGGTGTGGATTAGTTTCTGGGATTATTATTGCTTTATCCCAATATAAATATGTAATATGCCGACTCTCCTTCTCTTGAAAACATGGAAAGCTAAAATTGTCACTTTTTTGTTCTTTCTGAAGGCTTTATTGGTTGTAAAGCAAGACAAACGTTCTTTTTGGTGTTTTGTCTTTATATTTTTCATTAACTTACATTTATGTTCTCTGATGTCTGCAGGTAAAAACAGGAGATATCCATATTCTGGCTAACACGTCATTCCTTCTAGTTAAGAAGGATTGGTCTACGGAGATTCGGTTGCATGCATTCAAAATGTTACAGGTTAATGTTTATATTCTATAATTTCCATTGTGCCTTTGCATTTGCAGGAGATCTTCATGTACCCATCTTGAGGACTGAAGTGTTAATGGCATGGTGATGTGTAAGCTTGTATGTTCTAGGAGTAGGCCAAGATCCATCATTTGACAGGTCACATCCTGAAGTTCTCCTTTCAAAAATTAATCCTGATGTTGATACTAAAATCTCAATTGGTTGGCTTTATACAAGAGGGAGTCAGAGCATACGCTCTTTATGATCTGATCATTTTTTACAACAATTTGATAGTATGCCAATGATGGTAAGCTTGGCTTGATTTTAATGCTGTACTTGAGCCAATCCTAGTTTTCGCCAGCTTAGCTTGGTCTCATAAGCCCCCTAGGCTTGACTCAAGAATGCTAACAGGTATTGGCTCTTTATGATTTAAAAGGCTCTGGCTCAACTTGGTCCAATACTGTTATTTGGCCACATATGTGTAAAGCCCATTAATTACAAATCTATAAAGCTTATGGATTGAAACATGCATAACATTAAAGAAGAGGTTAATAAAAAGGGCACATTGTACCATTTTTCCAAAATTTTAAAGGCATTATTTGATTTTTATGGATAATATAAATCATAAATATTTTTCAATATAGAGTAAGCGGTCTATAACTGACTGAGTTTCTGATGCTTGTAAATGACTTTGAGCCTAATTATTATTCTCAAATCTCAAGTATCATTCAAGTCGAGCCCGAGCTGACCTGGCTTGGTTCCTTGACAGGCCTACTTTTGCAACCCTTGCTCAAGAAAAGACAAAATTATGTGCGCCAGAATGCAATCTTAGTTTCAGCCATCCTTTAATGTTTCTTTTGAAGAGAAAATCTAGGGTTAAACCTATTTGTTTTAATTGTACATCAAGGATTTTTTTTTTGAACTGGATATCGAAGCAAAAACTTGGGATTGGTTGTCATTGCTGTTTGCACCATATTCCCCGTCGAAATATTATTGCTGTGATGAGACAAGTAGCAGCTTCCACTGTTGGATTTATGTCAGATGGACAGGAGGAGAGTAGGACTGTGGTTTCTTCCCTTGAGTATCCTGCTTGGGCTAAAAATGTTGTCAATATTTAACTTGATAATTCAAGTGCTTGGATTGTCTAATTATGAACAGCAATTTGGTTATGTGAAACCAAGAAATCCAAATGGGCCAGTAAAAGTTAGAATGACCTTCAAGAAGTTTTCCAGGGGCCATAATTACTTGGAATCCTTATTGTTGTATTTCAATCATCTGTGACAGGCAGCAAGCAATAAGTTTGAATTCTAACAATTTTATGGGATGCTTTGGTTATGACCAGCTGCCAATAATTTCCAGGCCTTCAGAATGCTTTTACGCTTTTCAGTTTTTAGCCATCTAAAATGAATGCAACAATTGTATGAATGTGTATATCAGCCAAAACGACACATCATTTATTTGTAATCTACAACTTAGAAGCTGTGCTTGATTCTTCCTCAATTGTGGAAAGGAGAATGGCTTCGTTATTTTGTTAATAGTCCTAACAGAAAGCACTTTTAGGCTATTTCTTGCTGTACATCTTAAGGAAATATTTGGATCGTATGATGCTTTACTATATCTACTTTTCCAACCATATCATTTATCAACCACTTCCCACCAAAGTGGGGTTGGCGACACGAATCTTGTCTCTCTATCTAGTTCTATTGAAAAATCATATCTTCAGTTCATTTATGTTTACGTGATTCTTGTTTTATTAACTCAGTCTATGTCTTTTTAGGTCTTCCTCTTGATCTTTTAGGCCCTTCAATATGCATCTTCTCTCACCTTCTTACAGGTGCATCTTTAGGTCTCCACTTTACCGAGCCAATTACATACCAGTATAAATGTGTCTTCCAGTTCAAGGATCTTTGACTTAGGATATAGTTGCAATTGCTTACCTTGTCAAACAGAATGCCTCCATTGGGTCAAAGGCCTTATTTCCATTACGTGTTATGACCCTGTGAAATTCAATGCAATGTGGCTGGCCTGATTTGTTCTCTTTGTTTTGTTTTTGTTTTTCTCTTCCATAGCACTTGGTCAGGTTGCGGTGGGAGGAATTGAGTTCTAGTGAAAGAAGAAACTTTGCCAATGTTGCTGTTGATTTGATTTCTGAGGTAGCGAATCCTTCTGAAGAATGGGCTTTGAAGAGTCAGACAGCTGCTCTTGTTGCTGAGGTTCTTAGTATTTTGCTTTTTTCTTTTTTGTATAACTTGCTATTTCCTCCTTTGATTTGTATCACTGATTTTTTTTTTCCCCTATGGCAGATAGGTAGGAGAGAGGGCCTAAATTTTTGGCAAGAGCTGCTTCCATCTCTAGTCTCCCTTTCTAACAGTGGTCCTATACAAGTACTGTTCTTATGATTCTGTTTTTGGACGTTTTGAATTGTTATAAATCTATGGATCCTCAGAGGATGTTAATTTTTCACTTCATACTAGGCTGAGTTGGTTTCCATGACACTGAGGTGGCTTCCTGAAGATATTACAGTTCATAATGAAGATTTAGAAGGTTTAGAAAAGAACTTACCTATATAATTTTTTTTTTTTTTACAATTTAATTGCTTGATACATGAAACTTGGAATACTTTTGATAACAGTTTGTAATTTGTTGCTTCCTGGTACCACTCTGGTCTGTATATATGTATTATACAGGTGATCGACGTAGGCTATTACTACGTGGGCTTACTCAATCTTTGCCCGAAATTCTTCCTTTATTATACAGAGTAAGTCAAAGTTCTTATCTGCCCCAGTAAGTAGTATGCCTTATCACAACATGAAGCCATAGTTTGTGTTACAGTTACTTGAAAGGCATTTTGGAGCTGCTTTAAGTGAAGTAGGTAGGCAACAAATTGGCATTGCAAAGCAGCATGCAGCCACAGTCACGGCTACCTTGAATGCTGTTAATGCATATGCTGAATGGGCTCCTTTAAGTGATCTTGCAAAATATGGTTTGATTGATGGGTATGGTTCTCATTTTTGCAATTATGTCCAAGAATAAGTTGGATGTTGGAATGTAGCATTTACCATAACCCCAACCCCCTCCCCTCCTTGATTTGAACAGATGTGGATTCCTACTTTCTTCTCCTGATTTCCATCTCCATGCTTGTGAATTTTTCAAACTTGTCTCCCCAAGGTATGTGGCATTAGTTATTGTATGAATATGTTTCTGCAACTATTTATTAACCTTGGTACACACTCTCACATTTTTGTTTCATATATTCAACTTGCAGGAAGAGACCTGCTGATGAGTCTGTTTCTGAATTTGATTCTGCAATGAGGAAGATCTTTCAGATCTTGATGAATGCTTCTAGGGATTTCTTAAGTAGATCTTGCTCTGGAATTGGAGGTTTTAATGAAAATGAAATCGAGTTTGCTGAATATATATGTGAGAGTATGGTATCTTTGGGTTCTTCAAACTTACAATGCATTGCTGGGGATAGCTCTATTCTTCCTCTTTATCTTCAACAGGTGAGGACCTTCATGTTAACATTTTTATCTGTGGAAATCAACCATCTAATATCTGAATGCTTTCAGGGATTAGGTGCCATGGCTAAGTCACGTGAAAAGCTAAAGATAATTCTTGTAGGCAGAGATCTTTCCTTCCAACCATCCTTTTATTAGCCATTTCTCAACCATACTAGATATAACAGTTCTTCTAATTTCAAAAACCTTCTGTGAGTGTGTTGCTGAAGCTCTTATTTGTCAACTTCAGTAGTCCTTCCTTCCCCATCCCCCTTCCCATTTATCATGGAGTAGGACTTATAGATGAGAAATGTAAAGTAATAAAATGGAACAAAAAGGGTATTGGAGAAGTTATTTTCCATTGATAAAGACTATGCTTATGTAACCCTTTGATCTGCAGCCAAAATTTTTCCTTTATTGGTGTGAACTTTCTATATAGTTGCATATGCTATGAAGGAGAATGTACTAACTTATAAAGAAATTTACCATAAGAAGGATAACTTCATATTCATTTGATGCAAATGTGGAGTTACCTCTCTCTCTCTCTCTATCTTTTTTTTTCCTTTTTTGATGAGTAGTATTTGTGTTCCATAATTTGTTTTCAACTTTTTGTTTCTTAAGTAATAGTTATATTCAATAAATCCAATTTTATAGTTCTATTGACTCTATTTTGGGTTTTTCCTTTTTGCCACACTATACTGATTTTTTGACCCCTATTTTATTTATTAATTTATTTTTTAGGTAGCATTGCACATAGAGGTCATGGGTTCCATTGCTCCAAAAATATTTTGGGTATTTATTAATTTATTTTGGCGAGCCTTGGCGCAAGCCGCATAATAGTAAGGTTGCTCTATTGTGGCCTAAAGGTCCTGGGTTTGAGTCACATGAAACAACCTCCTTGCTTACAAGGGTATGGTTGTGTACATCAGACCCTCTCCAAACCCCGCACAATGGCGGCAGCCTCATGCACTGGGATAGCCTTTTTTATTTTAGGTAGCACTGCACACGTAATCACTCTTAACACTCTCTCATATGGGAGATGCAGTATCAAACCTTGGACCCTCCCTACCTTGCCCATATTAATAGTGGATGTCATAACAATGCCCCAGAGGAATGGGCAATGTTGATACATTTACTTGATGTGTGCACATGTGTGTGTGAGCATGTGTGCAAGCACGTGCATGTGTGTGTGTATGTGAGCATGTGCGTACATGTGTGTGTGTATAACTTTAACTAATACTTGTTGTGCGTTTTCATGTGTGTGTAATTTCAAGGAATGCTTATTTGCAACATGGCAGTATGCTTGAGCATGAAAGGTGTTATGTGATATAGGTCTATGTGGAGTTTGCCAAATCATTTGCCATGTGTGAGATATGTGCAACATGAGGATTCTAAGTATGATATATATCATCAGTAAGCCCGCCTTTATATATGCATGTATGTAATCATATTAATAATTGGTTATGGTGTTATACTAATATTCTAGAGGTTGCAGGTTCAAGTCTATATATTTGACTTTTGCTTTTAAATTTGAATTATGAACCCAAATCTAATCCATGAAACGTATTTTAACTTGGATGAAAGTCCCCAGGTTTTCTTGTTTGGATTTAATTGATAATAGCTGAATAAAACTTGGATAAACACTGATCTTCCTGTCTGAATAGCTTACAAGCTATTTTGGGGTGGTTCGAGGGGGGATTTTCAGTTTTTGATTTTCTTTTAATGTGTACCTAAATTTTGACTCCTTTTCTCCTGCATGCTTTCCAAGTTCATTTTCACATATCAATTACTATTACTTTGTTTAATATGAATGCACTTTGAAATTGAGACATATTAGCATTTTGACACTTTACTATCTTTTCAGATGCTGGGATATTTCCAACACTTTAAGCTGGCACTTCATTTTCATTCTTTATCCTTCTGGCTGGTACATATAATTCTTCTCACCATTACTTTGTTGGTGAAGTGTTCAAACACAATAGCTACTGCCCACCTGACTCTTTCTGTAACATCTTCTGTTGCTTTATCTTATAGGCACTAATGAGGGACTTGGTGTCTAAGCCGAAGGTTATGGTGCGAGCAACTGGAGATGGCTCAGCTGCTCATAGTCTAGGCTCTAGTTTTGTACAGGTGGACAAGGATAAGAAAGGGATTTTGATTTTCATTAATGATGATATTTGTGGTGCTATTTTGGATGTTTCCTTCCAACGCATGCTTAAGAGTGAAAAAGTTCCACCTGGCACAACACTTTATCTTGGTTTGTTGGAGCTCTGGAGCAATGAATTTGATGGCAAAGGAGAGTTCAGCCAGTATCGACCTAGGCTGGTATGTTTACATGGTTAGTTTTATTATTGTCATTTTTTTTGTAACTTTAGTCTCTGGAATTGAATTTCAATATCTGATAGGGTATCTATGATTTAAGCTGCATTGCAACTTAATTTTATGTTAAAAAAAGTTCTTCATTTTATTTAACCTGTTTAATAAGGTCTGATATATCTCTATTTGCAGAATTTGCTTTCTAGCATGGCTTGAAATGTTGGAATGCATTTGTAAACATTAAATTTATAGTTATTTAACTCAGACATTCTTAATTTTATCCTTACGTAAATTGATATGTAAATAATGAGTAAGTATCAAAAAACTGTTGCAACAACTATTCGATTAGTAGTATTAATGATGGCTGCAAAGATCTGAAACTATAATTATAACTATAATTATAAAAAGAATGTTTTCAGTGAGGAATTATGAAGATGATGTGTGGATTGGAGTTAGAGGATGTATCCAGGTGATTTTGTCATGAGGTCTCAGATGACATTGGTTTACCATTGTCAATTCTTGTAGTGGTCAATTTCTATCGGATGATGGAGGTAGGGTCAGCTGTTGGATGCTCTCTGTGGGCTTGGAGCCTTCTGTGGGTTCTACAGCGTCAAAGAATATGAGTAGGTGGAAAGTGCTAAAAAAGAATCAGCTGGAACATAAAGAGATTGGTGAAGCTTAAAAAGAGGAAAAAAAAAGGGGAAAAATGGGAAGTTAGGGCGCTTTGTCTGAGAGTCAATGTTACTGTTCTTGTATGTTAGGAAACAAAAAGGGAGGTGGTTCCACTGAATTATTAGGAGATTATAGGGAGAATGGAACAATACATGGGAACTTTTCTTGTTGACTGGTGCTTTGGGAGGGAATCTCATTATTTGGGATGGCACTGTGGAAGTGGGAGTTCCATCTATTTTCAAATAGGCAAGCAACTAGAGTTGAAGATTTAGAGGATACTAGTAAATTAATGTCTTATATTAGTTGGATAAGTCAATGAATGTTCTATCTTTATCTTTTTTCACTAATACATCAACTCTGAATGCAGTTGGAGCTTATACGATTTGTTACTACACACAAACCCTATCAAGCTGCAGCAAAGGTTGCTGAGAGGATTAGTACAATTGTTACAAGCCTTTTGCATTCTCCATTTCCCGTTAAGGTTTGACTATGATTTCATATTAGATTTGGTCATGTATACTTCAGATGTTGATATCAAGGGTTTTAATGCTCAGTTGTCATTTCAATTGTCTTTAAGGTTGAAATTGAAAAGAAAATTCCCAATATTTTGAATTTGAGTTAAATTTTCACCAAAATATTAAGAATTGTATGCAAGATATAGTTAGAATTGTCAAGAATCATAATGGTTTGAAGTCAAAATGAATCATGAAATTTTTATAATCTTTTTGAAACTATTTTGCTTCACGCTTACATTATCACAAAATTCTAGGATGTTGCTGTAATGGAAAGTATGCAACCGGCATTAGAGACTGTTGTGAGCTCTATTTTTGATGGATCAGCTGAATTTGGTGGAGGCAGTTCTGAGAATCAGCTTGCATTGCGCAGAATATTTGAAGGTTGTCCAGTGAGTTCTTGGTAGAGCTTGTAGATGATTTCATCAAATGCTTTACTGAAAAACTTTTGTATCTTCAACTTGAAGGTTTGCTTCAACAACTACTCTCTTTGAAATGGACCGAACCAGCACTTGTGGAAGTACTTGGGCACTATTTAGATGCCTTAGGTCCATTTTTGAAGTATTTCCCAGATGCATCAGGCAGTGTCATCAATAAACTTTTTGAGCTCCTCTCGTTCCTTCCTCTTGATCTCGAGGTTTTGTTTGGACTGTTATCTTGATCAACATTTTTCATCAGTTGACTATAATATGATTGCTTATAGGAGTTTTATCAATCATATTTTACCATCTGACTTCTTGGCAGGACCCTTCTGGAAGCATTGCTAGGCATGCAAGGTTGCAGATATGCTCTTCATTTATAAGAATTGCGAAATCTGCTGATAAAAGCCTTCTGCCTCATATGAAGGTTGGTTCAGATTCCAATTACTAGCCTCCACAAAAATAAGTTTCTAATTTTTCTTGAGCATGACAGTTGATCTTTCTTTAATATTATTCTTATACGAGTAAGTGGGATAAGCATTTGATAATTTCTTTTGTTTGTTCTAGAGGTGTTCAATTTATCTTAATTCATGGAACCTGGGTTTGAGCATAGGTGAGTTGAAGTTTAATAATGGGGCTTGCCCATGCATGAGACCCCCTGTTTGAGGCTTCCTATGGAATAGACATGGTTTAGGTTTCTCATGCCCCAAAACCAGCCCCGGCTCCTTTGATGTAAGGATCCAAATGAGTGCCTTGTCATGGCATAACCTGCTACTATTGTGTGTTTGTGTTGCACCTTCAAACCCTCTGAAATGCTTAGAGACAACTGACCCATGACAGAACCCAAGATAAAGTGATAAACTACCAAAAGACACTTTAAAGAGAGGTGGGTCCTAGCTTTCGGGTGCTGAATAACTTTGGGAAGAAAGATTGAACTCAACATCAGAATCACAGAACACCCAAACTGGGCAAAAGAATAAATGCACATCCCTACACACTACAAACAGGGAGACTGAAACAAATGGTGACTGGATTAAAATCCTTGCCTGTTAATGGCATATGTATGGACAGTTTGTATTGGCTGCTTGCATGATTCCGAAGCCAATATTTTGTACAGAATTACTTCTTGATTATCGTCTATCATCCGAGTTTCTGGTTCAACTAGTCGTTGATGGAAATAAATCTAATCATTTACAGCATCGAATGTGTCCAGCCTTCTGGCATATTGAAAAGGATAAGTGAAATTTTTTATTATGCCAATTTATGATCCCTTTTTGCAACCTTAGGATCATTGATGAAAATGATTTATAGTCTGCTTTAAGATTGATGATTAAAATCATCATGCCTGAATAGTACCAAAATGAAACTGCAGAGATGGTTTGAAGGATCCTTGATGCACATTACTTGGCTGAAACGTTCAGGAATATTGTTGATAAATAATAAGCATAAGGGCTAGTTGAAGTTTTTAAACTATACTTTCCAATCTCATGCACTTTGAATATTAAAGCTTATTTGTTGCATTTATACATTTTGCACAAAGATGCCAAAGCTTAGGTATGTTGCTAGTCCACCATCCCTTAAAGTTGCTTTGGTGGTTGTACACTGAGTTACGGTCTTTTTGTTGGAATTCAAATACAAAATTCTTATGAAGCGTGCACTAGGAAGATGGCTTTAATTTGTTTGCCTTCATCTTGTGATATATAGGGAATTGCTGACACTATGGCTTATCTGCAAAGAGAAGGCTATATACGGCGTGGAGAACATAATCTTCTAGGTGAAGCATTTCTTGTTATGGCTTCTGCTGCTGGGTAATTACATGTTTACCAAGGGCTGATTTTGTAGTATGTTCTGTCTTTATGTTGGACTGATGTGATCCCTCATGTCTTTTGGCCATCCTGGTGTTTTTTGGGAGGGAAAATTTACTCAAGTTCCTAAATTCTAATTCAGGATTCAGCAGCAACAAGAAGTTTTGGCCTGGCTACTTGAACCTTTGAGCAAACAGTGGATGCAGATAGAATGGCAAAATACTTACTTGTCTGACCCAAAAGGTCTAGTTCGCTTATGCTCTGATTCATCATTTATGTGGTCAATTTTCCATACTGTTACATTCTTTGAGAGAGCCCTTAAAAGAAGTGGAATCAAGAAAAGCAATTTAAATTTACAAGATAACTTACAAGCTAGTTCCAGTCTTTCACATCCAATGGCTTCTCATTTGTCGTGGATGCTGCCTCCTCTTTTAAAGGTAAGTATATAATGTAGTACATATTCTTGTTTATGTCAGCAACAATTAATGCACTTTGGGAGTACCTGGTGAAGGAAGCATATCTTAGCTTTGATATATTGATGATGAGCACACAACATGGTAATGCTTTTACATAATGTATGACCTAGTTTGCTCAACATGTTTTTAACCTGCAGCTGCTTCGTGCCATCCATTCTCTTTGGTCCCCGCCAATAACTCAATCATTACCAGGGGAATTAAAGGCTGCAATGGGTATCAGTGATGTTGAACGGGCCAGTCTTCTTGGGGAAGGCAACACTAAAACATCAAAGGGTACCTTATCTTTTGTGGATGGACATCAGGTTGAAATGAGTAAGGAGGGGCGTTCGGAGCCAAGTGAAAATGACATACGAAATTGGTTGAAAGGTATCAGAGACAGTGGGTAAGTATGAGTACTTATCACACATCACCCCTGATGCACTAGAAATGGTGAGCATAATATATTTTTATGCTGCACCTGTTGAACCTTTGCTTTTTAAGATTATACTATCTAGACAAAATTTGAACTGAATTTTGTAAAGCAAAAATATGTTAAAAGTTATGAACAAATTGTTTGTGAAAATCTTTGATAGGACTGATGAGATTCTACTCATCTGAGGGCTGTCCAATTTTCATTGTCCAATATTTTTGTCATTTGCATCTATCATATTGTCAGTCAGTCAATCATGATGTAATTTATATCTGTAATTTGAGGATTGTTATCAAAGTAGCAAGGTTGAATATATTTGAATTTCTAAGTTTTCATAAACTAATATCTGAATGGAAAACTGATTGATTAACAAGATTTGTTTATGAATTTATAAATTTTGTTATATTGTAAAAATTGTCTCTGCATTGTTTTTAAATGAATTTTTTTTTTTATCAATAGGCTAAAGAAAATTTTCTTCTGAAATTCTTTTTTTTCTTCTTTTTCGAATCAGATTCATGTGAAATTTTTTTTTCCTAATTAAGGTAGTAATGGAGCCTTGATTCTGACGTAATGAAACGGAGAATTGCTATGTTCTGTTTACTTCATTTTCATGGGATAACATGTGTTTTGTTAAATTTGCTATGCTTGTTTATATGGTAGCCTTCCTTGTTATCATTGAGCAGACTTCCTGTTCTCTCTGTTAGCATATTTGTACAAGATGACTTTCTTTCCATCAAGGAACTAAAATCTCTTCGATGTATGTAGATATAATGTTCTGGGTCTGTCAGCTACGGTTGGGTATTCATTTTTCAAAAATATGGAGAGTAGTTCTGTTGCTGTTGCACTTGTGGAGAATATACAGTCAATGGAGTTTAGGCACATAAAACAGCTTGTGCATGCAGTTATCATTCCATTGGTCAAATTCTGCCCTTCAGATTTATGGGAGGGATGGCTCATCCAACTCTTGCATCCATTAATTTTTCATTGCCAGCAGGCTCTTAGTTCTTCATGGTCCTGTCTTCTACATGAAGGGAGAGCAAAGGTTCCAGATATCCATTGTGTACACACTGCATCGGATCTATCAATAGAAGTAATGGCGGAAAAGTTGCTTCGAGATTTAACCCGTGAGATATGTTCGCTCCTCTCGATTTTAGCTTCACCGGGGCTAAATAATGGGTTGCCTTCTTTAGAACAGTTTGGTCAATCCAGCCATGTGGATATGTCTTCCCTTAAAGACTTGGATTCATTTGCTTCAACATCTTTGATTAGGTACGCATACAGCATTCATCATTTCATTCATGACGCTTTTTCATCCCTGAAATTCTCATCACTAGAAATTTTGGTCTATTTGCAGTTTTCTTTTGAAACACAACGCCACTGCTCGTCCAGCACTGCAAATAAGCATAGAGGCTTTTACTTGGACAGATGGTGAATCAGTGACTAAAATTTCTTCTTTTTGTGGGGTTGTGGTTCTTCTAGCTGTCTCAACAAATAATGTGGAACTCCGAGAATTTGTTGCTAAAGATTTATTTTATGCAATTATCCAAGGCTTGGCTCTTGAGTCAAATGTTATCATAAGCGCAGATCTTGTTGGCCTCTGTCGTGAAATCTTTGTATATCTGTCCAATAGGGACCCTGCTCCTATGCAGGTTTGTTTCTGAAAACTTTATTTTGTATTTAATTTCCTGGTTTAATTTTGAAGGAATTTGATAGATTATTTGTTATGGTGAAACAATGGAATCTGCAACGTAGGTGGTACAATCTGATTTTGCAGATACATGAGTGAATTTAACAATTCAAACAAATATATATATATATATATATATCTTCTGATGGAAATTCTCTGTGGGTATCAGGTTCTGCGCTCTCTTCCTTGCATAACACCCGGTGACTTTCTTGCTTTTCAAGAAGCTTTGGCAAAGACATCCAGTCCAAAGGAACAAAAGCAGCATATGAGGAGCTTGCTTTTACTGGCTACAGGAAACAAGCTGAGAGCACTTGCTGCGCAGAAAAGTACGAATGTAATCACAAATGTTTCAGGTAATTACTTTGTTTCTTTACTTGATTTTGAGGAAGTATATGTTTTCCTTCCTCCTTGAATGTGTGCTAATATTTCTTGTCTCCTTCTAGTAATTCAGATTCTCGTTCAATCTGATCCTCAAGTCGTAATGGTTTACCATACCACACAATACTATTCTATCTTTAGCATTTGTCATGCTTCTTAAACTTGAGAATCCTTTCTATGTATGGTGTTGATCTTTTGAATGTGGGAACTATTCTAGTTCGATAATGTATAATCATTGCTGATTTGCTAATGACCTTGATGATTACCTATCAAAGCTAGATGCAATGTTAGAAAATCTGACTGTTGGTGCTTTTACACAGGTTCTGGGTTGGGGGGAACTGTAGGGATCTTTGTTGGTGTAGAATGCAGTCTGTGATTTTCTCAATGTAGTTTTGATGTGCTTGTTACAAGAAAGAAAATAAGAACAAGTTCCATGTTCTTTCCCTCTTACCTAGAGCTCGTGGTGGCTTGAAATGCTGTAATTGCTTCTGTTGAAATACTTGTCTTCTTCTCTTATATTTTCATCTCTCTTGATATTTTTGTAGATTGTGGACTATTTCCCCTTTTAGGTTGTTGGCCTCTTTTGGTAAGGGCTTGGTTTTTTAATGGGCCCTTAGAATTCTTTTGGGAAAATCTTAGCTGAGCTCCTTGCTTTAAAGACTCTTGGTCTGTTATTTGCAACGCCTTGGGATGCTGGATGATGCCCTTTGCGAGAATGTCAAAGCTGAAGTCAAACATTTCCATCCAAGGGTTATGATTTTACCTTTGAGAAAAATCTTTTGTTGGTTACAGACAGGTTTGCAGGCTGCTGCTTGTCATTTTGAAAGATTGATTATTTCTCATCTCATGGGGGCCCATTGAAAGCTATCATACTTGATTCAGGAAACTCTTTCCCCTCCCCCACCTTTTATTAAACGATTTTGGAATAGGAAGTGAGGGCGAGCCTTGGTGCAATGGTAAGGTTGTTCCACTGCAACATAAAGGTCACAGGTTTGAGTCACAGGAAACAGCCTATCTTCTTGTGGGGGGTGAGCTGCGTCCATAAGACCCTCCCCAAATCCCAAGCAGTGGCGGGAGCCTCGTGCCCTGGGCTAGCTATTTTACAAGAATCACTGCTTACAAGACTAGGCAATGTGTTAGGCTGATTTGTGGGTTTGCCCTTAGTTTACGAGACTTTGTGTTTCCAAGGCTATCAAAGACCGCATGTCAATTATTTAATGGTTCAAATGTTGAGGATTGGAAACCTCCTGGAGTGTGGTTTTCAGGCTGAATTTCAATTGGATACTAGATGTCTATCCAAAGCCTCATCTGGGATTGGAGGGATGGCTTAAAGTATTGGATTTAAGTCAAGTTATATCTGTAGTACAAAATGATTCTTTGCAAGAAAAATGGTGTATTTCCCTATGCCTGTAGTATGCCATTGTTTTACGGTTTCAAATTTTGGTGTGGACCCCCTCAACTAGACATTTTGGAGTGGTTATCTTTCTAGCAGGATTTTGCCCAAACGCAGTGAAATTTTGTAGTGTTTCGGCAAAACCTTTTTCTTCTTACATTTCTTTCTTTTCTTTTTTTCATGTTTTGTGCTTTAAAAGTGCGAAATGCTCAAAATTTCACCCATTTCAAGAATTTTCCTCCACTTCTATTTTCTGCTTGGGTTTGAAAATTTTCTTAGATCTGGCCAAATCTCTTTACATTTTTTCAGATGTGCACTGGGCTTTTTAAAAATTTTTGAAGGCTCAAATCTAGGTTGAATTACTTCAGTTTGATATGTATGCATTAAAGCATAGTTTTTTACTAGTTACTATTGGTTGCCATCTTCTGTTTGATGTTTTAAGGAGTTGTATGTTTGTTCACTTACATGCTTCATATTATAACTTATTATGCTTATAATTAGTTATATTCTTGTTATATTACTTTGTTTTATGAATAATTATGCTTTCAAATGATTACTTATAATTTACAAACATTAATTTGAATTTTTTGCAATTAAAAAACGGAAAAAGAATATTTTTCTTGTTGAAACCATGATTGTCTGCAACTATATCCAAAAAATAGAATTTTAAGACCGGCCATGTGCAGTCTATTAACCCGATTAAATACATATTTAGGAACTACTGTGAATGCATTCTTGGGGTCTACTTGTGGTGGAAAAAAGTGGTTGAGAATTGATGTAATCATTTTGCGATAGAGGGAGGTAAGAATCTGGTATTTTAGGAATCATGGATGGAGGTTCATCACTTATCAGTAGTGTGGTTGCTTGGATCTCTTTCTTGCTTTTGGAGGCTTATCCATTTTTTCAGTGAACTTACATTTGGGCATTTGTGTTTAACATTTCATTCGCTTGTACCTAATTTAGCTAATGAGTCAAGCAGATAGGTTAACTAAAAGAAGATGAGAGAGTTTTCAGTTGTTATTTTGTATCTATCCGGTTGATGGATGTGTTGGAAAAGATTGTGTATGGTCCTCAGGGCAGGTTTTATTATTTATCTTTAGCTTGTTCTTTCTTGTGTGGCCTCTGTTGGGTGCGTGTTTCCTATGTGTTGTATGTTTTCTCCATCTCCTTATAGATCTTTCTTATGCAAACATACACACCCACAACCACACAACCAAATAACACCCATGCTCGAAACCCCCAATCACCAACCAAAACAAAAACCCCACAAACTCACCCACCCACCCACCCACCCACATCCATACACACACACATATGAAACAAGACAACAGAAAGGGGGCTTCGAGTAATTGGCCGGAGTTGGATACTTGACCACTAAAAGACCTGTGTTACTTCTACTTTTTCATTTTTTCTAATTTTAAGTTTGTCTTGCTTACAAGCATGATTTCCTTCACTTTACAGCACGGACTAGAAGCTCCTCAGCGCCTGAAGCCTGCACTGAAGAAGGCGATCTTGTAGGGTTGGCAACGATTACGTAAGAGTCTTTTAACATTTTCTTGTACAGAGATAGCTTTTTTAACTTACAAAGGAATACACACAATTTTTGAGAATCACTGTGAAGACGGCAATCAGCGACTTTGTGGGCGGAAGGTAATAGAGGGTAAGAATGGCTCAATGTCCTGTAATCTTAACCATAAGTTGCAGTGTGTAATATTCTTTACTACAGTTTTGTCTGCTTGTTGTATGGGATCTAAGGATAAATATACCTCAACCTTCCTTTTGTCCTCACCCTGATATTTAACATATGAAAAAGAGTCAATACCATTCATTTCCATGAGCTGCAAGCTTAAAAGCAATTTCAAGTCTCATGAGACCCACATGTGGTTCTTTATGTTTTCCAAGATTTGATCGTTGGAAGGTTCTTCATTCGAAAGAAAACAGTCCAGCGGTGGTGATATGCATATTAAGTCCAGGAGCCTCATATTTGTAGCCTATGGTTTTTCAACCGTTGGAACACAATAGGAGCTTTCAACTGGAGGGGTGACTTGACAGCCCCACATCTACTTAACCTTCATATTAGGTACAACTTATGAGTTGTCAAAAGAGGCACAGAAAACTCTCCCAGTATCAAGAAACCTGCCCGCCCCAACTCCTCCAAAATTTGAATTTGCGTGCGTAGCATTCGTAGCAATTATGGACAGTTGATGACCTATCTGTTTCAATTGATCTAGTTATCTTCTTGGATCAGTTTAATTTAAGGGACCCATGAGAGGAAGTTATTTTGCACAAGAACGTGAGAAGTTGACCCTTTGTCAATCTCCGCAAAAATATCAAAGATTAATAAGCCTCTTTGTAGATTGACTGCTTAATAGTCCTTTCTTTTGGCTCTTAATCTCGGCCGATAGTAACGGTAGAAGCTGGGTATTAAATACTAAATACCAACCGGTACGAAAGCTGAGATTTAAAACCTCTAACATAAATTGGGGATGCAAATAAATACAGCAAGATGCGCCTCTCTCTCTCTCTCTCTCTTTCCCCAACCACAATCCAGGCGAAAGCAAACAATTCTTCGGTCAAAAAGCAACAGCCTGGCATGAATTCCAAAGCCTTCTTGTACAACCCATGACAAAGAAAAGTTCAAAGGTCCTCACTGTAGATCAGTTGCTTTGTTGCCATCATCAACAGTGCATGGATTTTGACTTGTGAGATCTGCGTTTCAGAAGTGGGGCACATCCTTGGGTAATAATGCACCCGGCCTTTCCTTGTATATCCAATTTGTTCACATGTGACAGAGCACTTATTAAAGCATACTTTAAACAGAAAACGAAGCCAATGAAAATAACCTTTCGCATTTCATTCCAAGATGAAACGCTCTTGTGAAACTTTGCGTAAGAGAAAATCATCAATCCTCGATCAGGTGAGGTCTACGGCTATAGTCTCTCGTCACCCTTACTTTATTCTAAACTACAGTTCATGGAAGATCAATTCCTGCAAAGGGCACCAAAGAAAAGGTGAAAAAACAAAAAAGACACCGTCACCCATATGGCCAGAACGCGCTGTACCCTCTGCTGAAGAATCTCATCTCTTTATTAACCACTAACTGTTTCCCAGTCAGCAAGCTAGAAGAGAAATAGCAATGCCCATGAACCACTTTATACTTCTCTCACCAATGGTCAATCCGAATATTTATCCAATTATATTAGGCTTCAAAAAAACGGAAGCTATAACGTTGGCTTGACAAGGAATCTGGTATCTGCAATCAATACCCCCTCATCCGAAGTATTAATGAAGAATATGGATCATATCATGAATTTTATGTTAAGAAAGCCTCAAAGAAGCGCTTTTACCCACTGTCCACACAAAGCCTGGCATGTCAAACCTGGGCCCTGCCACTGTCCTGTAGACATAAAGCTTCTCCACAAGGCAATTATCAGGAAGTGAATCTGGAGGTCCCCTCTCATCCATAACCTCAACATTGAGCCTAGGCATTTTCCGAGCTAGCAGTTTACAGGCTCCTAAACTCACTGGACATGAAGACATCCAAAGGGATCGCATTGTCTCCAGCTTTGCCACATTGGCCAAGATGGCATTGTCACCAAAGGGGCAGTCCATGATCTCCAGCTTCCGAAGGCTCTTGCACCCTGATAGAATGTGATGCAATCCCAAATCACTGTCCCCTGCAAAAGCAACAGAGAGCATCTCGAGACTTTTTGCATATTTCCCAATGTACTCAAATACACGATCAGTGAGAAGACCAGCTAACGAAAGCCGCTTGAGGCCCTTGCAATGCTCTACAATGGCTCCAAAACCTCCATCAAGTGGCTGTTGGGTTAAGTAATCAGGAGTATGAGGCTCAATGATGCAGAGACGAAATCGGGTCATGTTGGGACAGTTCTTAGCAATGGCAAATAACGCCACGTTAGAAAACTGACGGCAGAAGTATAGAACTGAGAGGAGCTTGGGACAGCCCTCAGAAACTGATACAAGGCCTCGTTCTGTCACAGACACATTGGGCTCCACCCCAAAAGGGTCAGAAGGAAATACCCTCAGTTCCTGCAGGTCTTTGCAAGATGATGCTACAGCATCAAGTCCGCTGTCTTCAATGTAATCCAGCACCTGTAACGTTATAATTCTTCAGGTGAGAGAGAAATCACTATAACTGGCATGTATATGCAATAAAATTGAAAATTAAACGAAAATTGAATAATTCATAACATAGCATTAGACAGAGGACGTACCCACAGACGATGTAGATTATGACAATGGCTAATAAGCTTCATGAGATCAGGGCTCTGGATGGTGGCATAGCTCAAGTTCAAG
This sequence comes from Buxus sempervirens, assembly GCA_947561395.2. NCBI lineage: Eukaryota > Viridiplantae > Streptophyta > Magnoliopsida > Buxales > Buxaceae > Buxus > Buxus sempervirens. The sequence goes on along the minus strand of OX387192.1, from coordinate 35,954,110 downwards.
GATGTGAGCCTGGGGCAGATGGGGTGAACAGCAGGTAAGTAAGGTGGAACCACGTCCCAGAAACCAGATAGGCTCTTCAGCCCCTTGCATCCTGCAAAAGCCCCCGCAAGCTTTGAGTAGACTTCAGGACGGAGCTCTGCTGAGTACACCCCTGTGCCCAAATCAACAAGCTGGGGGACACGGGAAAGAAGGATTGGAAGCTTGTCAAGAGGCACAGTACGATTGAGCCGGAGAGTTGTCAAGTTGGGGCACCTACTGACGAGGCGCTCCAAGGCAGAGAAGCTCATCTCAGAGCCAAGGCACGCAATGTTAAGAGATACCAATGATGTACAAGATTCTGGGAAATGGCTAAGCCAATGCCCACTTATGTCATCCACATCACTCTCGCGCAAATCCAGCTCTCTCAGATGCCTATACAAGCAAGGAGAATTAGGATGGCAGAAAGGAAAACTAAAGGGATAGAACAACACCGTCATAAAAATTGGTTGTTGCAGCATATGCCTTATAACAAGCAAATCATCATCATCATCACAAAGCATAACATGGATTTTGTTCAATCTTCAAAAGAATTGAAAATCCCATGAGCAAAGCTAAATAAACAATTTAAGACATTACTTATGGAGGATAGGGGGTATAACTTCTAACTTTAATCCAATCATTTACCCACGGAGGTCTATTCATAAACAGAATCAAGCTAAAGTTTACATAAAAAGAATCACACAAAGATGAAGGTAAACAAAACTCGCTCTCCCACAAGTAGTAGTATCAACTATGGGAAAATAAGAAATGAAGAACCTAATTGAGGGATTAAAAACATCACACCTTGTGCAAGAAGCAACCATAATAAAATCTGAAAAAACAACCCCACCACATCATGACGGTCCATAACGACCAAAAGAGGCAAAAGAAAAAGCAACCAGAAACGATCTTGACTAGATTTTCTACATCAGCCAACTCAAATCCAACTATCGTCAAGATATCTGAGAAACAAAAGAGTGGTATCCAAAAAATCATGCAACAAAGCTTCCGAACTATAGATTCCCTACACACTCCAAAATCAATTATTAATCCTCAAAGCAGGCAAAATAAAATCTTCTCACAAATTAACCATAAACAAGAAGCAAACGATTTTACAGTCACAATTACGTCTAAGCTAATACTTCCCCTAAACCGAGGACACAATTATACAACCAAACAGGAAAGACTAAATGGAAGAACAAAAAAAGAGATAACAACGCACGCATTGCAATTTTCGCAACTGAAAACAACGAACTTAAACCTGGAAAAAAATTGAGAAAGAAAGATTCTCAAACATTCAAGCTTACCAAGCACCCCAAATAACCACAATGTCTAAAGCTTCAGTTAATCAATAAGGATTAGAAAGATAAAAAGTAAAAAGAAGAAAAAAAAAATCAAAACAAACAAGAAAGTTGCGCAGGAAAACCTGCAATTGGCAGCAATTGCAGCAAGTCCCTCAGTAGTGAAACCCTCGCAGGAAGAGAGAACCAAAATCTTAAAATTTTTAAAAGAACGCGATATTAGCTCCAAGGACTCGTCGGTCACCACCATTCGCTTCAGCCTAAGCTCCTCCAACCACGGATACGCCTCCGCCATGGCCACGATCCAAGGGTACACATCCCCTCCCCATCCCTCCGGCACCAGATTGAAATCCGCGAAATGTGGCTTCCCTTTTAGCGACACGGATCGGACCTCCGGAAACCTCTTGATCACCATACTAGGGCTCACGGCATAACAGTTCCCGACAAAAATCCGACGCCTACACCACCGCTCGATCCGATACCACGACTTGCAGACCAGCGAAATGGCGTTTCGGTCCTTATCGGACTGGACGAACGAAAAAACGTGCTCTAAAACCTCTTCCGGAAACGAGTACGCCATCGAAGCTTCGATTCACGGGTGTTTGGCTCTATCAGAAGCCCTGATTTCAAATTATTAGCTTCGAGACGGAGGATTTCAGTCTCGTTCTCACGTACAGAAGCAGATCACAAACGCCATTATCAAGCTCAGATCGAACAGCCCAGTCTCACCGAGCTGTAGAGACTAGAGAGAGAAAGAAAGCTATGGAGAAAAGAAGGGATAAGGCTTTATTTGGTCTGATGTGGTTAACTTTTGACTGTGGTTAAGTTCTGTGGAGTTCCCATCTACGGTTAATATCATGACAGCTGTTAGTAGCTTATATAAGCCGTCGGATTGACGGTGCAGAGATCCAGGGTTGTTGTCAGTCCATAAACTCCTTATCCATTCGTTTGCGACGAAACGCGGGCGCAGAAAACGCATGCACAGTAGAGCGTATCTGGAGATGCAGCCACGAGAATTTAATGATATATTCGTATTGTCAATTTCCCGGATGACATAGCGTTAAAGGAAGTAGAGAATCTCATGATTTTCTGTATAGTGTATACCCTTGGATTTTGGATCCAACGGTCAGGACCTGGACCTGTCCTAACAAAAATCGTGTATCACGGTACCACCGAATTCTGAGACCAGAAGAAATGGATCCTGCAACTAGACAATCTATATGTAATGCCATGTGGCAAAATGATTGCGAAATTGTTTGTTATCCTGCAACAAGCGATGCAACATGAATGAGATGTTGCCATGTGTAATTTCTATTTTTTTAATAAGAAAAGGCTTTTTGCATTTTTCAACTAGAACAGATAATAATTGTTAAAATGCTACACGTGGTAATATCTCAATCACACTACACCATCTACTACAAGAAGAAGCAACAAACGATTTCAACCCCAGGGGAATTGAGTAAGGGTTTGATATCTTTTACATTTTTTCCTTGCACTTGTATGTGAACTCTAAGAGAGATGTTATAAAATGGAACATCTAACAACTAGATTTTTTTTTTTTTTTTGGTTATAAATGCAAAGAGGTTTTTCTTGTTGTAAAAACTATAACCTACATGGTTGTATCCTCCTCAAAGTGATTAGGAAAAAAGAGTAAAAAGGGAAATTGCTAAGGTTGAAATGGGGAGCCATCCATGGTCTAGAGTGGACACGTTTGTGTTTGAAATGATGTGTGAATATCAAAATCCTTTACACAAGGCTATGCTTTAATAATACCCAAAAATTGTTTCAAATTACAAAAAGATGTTCACATACTTTCCTGCATGTTTTGCTCATTTAGATATTGATAAGAGAAAGAGAGGCTGTGGGATTTAGGTTGGGTTTGGAGTCTTGGATTTGGGAAGAAAAGAAATTAATCTAAAAAAGAAAAGAAGAAAAAATAAAATAAAAGAAAAATACTTATTTTCTTTTCTTTTTCGATGTTTAGATGAGATGAGAAATGCGATGAAAATAAAAATATATTTTAATAAAATGATGGGTTGAGATGGCGGTGACGAGTGAGTGGGAGTGGGTGTTGGTAAGGTTAGTGGGGTGACAACGACGGTGGCGATGATGGTGGTAGTGGTGGATGGGTGGTCGGCCGCTGGGAGGTGGTGGTGGTGAAGTCACGTTTGTAGTAGATGGTGGTGGTGGTGGGTGGTGGTGGTGGGTAGTGGTGGCAATAGTGGGCGGGGGTGGGGTGGGGTGGCGGTGAGATGGTTGTGGGGTAGCAAGGGTGGTTGTGGTAGGGGGTGAGAAAGCGTTTGAACCACTTCCTCACTCGCTATCATGCAACCATCTTGTAAGGGACCAACCTCATTGTGGTGATCGTTCACCTCTAATGGTACATATATGATCAGATTAGGGCTCATAATAATGGTAATGCATTTGCTGACGTGCTCAATCATTTAAATGTTATTTAAGTATCATATTTGGGGCACCCTCTCATATACACAATTACATCTTCATTCATTATCCATCAGCTTAAGCTTTTAGGTGCACCTGTTATTTAACAATTGTGCGCAACAAAGCTTATAGGATACCCACTTAGCTCTACCTACCAAGCTCCTGAGATTGAAGCTTGTTAAAGATTGTTCTTTTTTCCTTTTCCTATCACTTTAACCATTTCATATTCCCACGTGATATCATATCATATTTAGACGCGAAATTTTACCGCTATGATCTATTCGATTCCATACTTTCAGAGAGGAAAAACAAATGATTAAGAGGGTGTGATTCAAAGCTTGTGGGGCCCACCTCTCGGTTTTAGTTTACCGTGGAATTTGTTTTTCGGAACGTACCACGCGCCAAACGTATTTATACGGTCTAGACAGAGCTCATCAGCCAGACAGAACATGACACTTCGATAAAATGGTAAATGGAGGTGGGTGGGACCCACGTACTCCCCCAGCCAACCCCAAGTACACAAACCGTATTTACTATGATCCGTCAAACCATTGAATCTTGCTTCATGAGAAACTCCAAATCACCCCATAAGGACCTTTTTGGCTACAACATCCAAAGGATTAATGGGGGTTTTATCGTAAATGGATTTTTTGGAAGGACATCGTAGCATGGCCATGGGGTCGCACTCTTGCAGACTTGCAGTATGGAGTCCATGGACCTGTCTTTTTTGTGTCGATACTTTGCTGCTTCAAAAAATAAAAAATAAAAAATGGATGATGCTGAGTCTGCTGACGGAAGATCGTCTCCTGGGCGTCCTTTTCAGCAACAACCGAGGCTTGTCACGTCTAGATCCAAACAGTCCCTACGAATAATAGAAAAGACAAAAGGAAGAAAAATATGGTTCTTGTGTAATTGTCACCAAAAATATAAATTTTAATTTCTATTTAAATTAAGGGAATGCACGCGCTATGCACCATAGATGTAGAAAATTTGGAAGAGAATTGAGGGCATTTTGGACATTAAAATGTATAACAGTTAGTTGTTGATACATGTGACATTAACAAATAGGTGTAAGAGTTAATTTGCTAAAAAAGTGGATGATGTTTTTGATATCAAATGTCAACCAAAAAAAAAGGGGTGTTCGCTTTATAATAATAATAGATGTTGAGTTTGGATCTTATGAGTTTGGACCATTCTAGATTAGAGCCAACCAATTAAAATCGAAAAAAATAAAATAAAACTTTGCCTTGGCCAGCCTACTCTATTTACAATGGTCATTTTACATTTAGGAAGGCATTGGATATTATTTGGTTTCATTAACTTAACAAATATTTTAGTGGATTTAATCAATCTTGCTATTATATAAAGAAAGTCAAATTTTGGTACAATGTTTCTCTTTTTTCAAGATGTACGTGCACATATAAAATTGTACATGCCACTTACTAATCATTAGATATATTTTACTAGTTCAGGGCAATTGGAGGCCAACTTCAAATCTTATGCCTTTTGATTAGACATTGTAATAATCTCTCACAGTTAAAGATAGTGAGGGACCAATAACCCATGTATCTGGTCATTAAACTTATGACATCGTAATAATCTTATGCCTTTTTTTTTTTCTACCAAAAAAAAAATCTGGTCATTAAACTATGGGATGAAATCACCTACTGCATTTTATTGTAGCTGTCTCTACAATTTGATTGATATGCTGCCACACAAAGCATCCGACGATCAGGAATTTTTTTTTTCAACAAAAAAATCCTTTTCCATTTTCAAAAGCAAAAGGTCTGCAATCATTTGATGCTCCATGTCATAGCATCTCAATCAAACTACAGGGTCTGGCAGTAAACAATTTTAAACCCCAATCACCGCAAGTTATTTTCATCTCTCACTGATTGCAAGGAGAAATTGTAAAGGACTTCTTCACTTAGAACCCACCCACCCACGCAAAGATTAGGTTGGTGTGTTAGGTTAGATTTATGGGTTTATAATGCAAGCAAAATCATTTCTATCGGTTGGTTGAAGATCATTACTTGACTCATTACTTTCACCGATTGGCCTGTACTTTGCTGTGCATGCCAATATATTCTAGCTCCTTTATTTCTAACCAATGGTTCCACGGTGAGCATTTCTTCTAGAGCCAAAATCTGGTGGTTTAGTGAAACCATCGGCCGAGATGCATTTTGGGGTGTAGGCCCCACTATTAAAAAGGATCATCCATCCACACGTTTCACGCTAGAACCATTGAATGGCTCCAAATGAAACGGTCTCGGTTCCATGACTGTGGCATACTTTAAAATAATGTCTAGAGAAGCGTAGTATTTGAGTTTCTTAATGCCACAGTAAGCTTGGGATAATATAAGATTAAAAATATTAATTAACTTTCTCTCTTAATTGGAGGGTTTTGACCCTCTTTTTCATGCATCACATCAGACGCGAAAGCTCGATTCCAATATATTACTCGCTTTCTTTCGTTTATTGCGAGAAACAGTTTAATCAAATCAAATCCCTAACTTTATGCCACCAATCTTTTTTTAGGAAACGTTCAATCACTCTCTCTGTCACACTAATCACCGCCTCCCGTCAGTCCGTCACTGCCTTATGTTACGCGATAAATTTTTTTGCCACCTGGCAAAATCTCTTTTAAAGGCCTCATCCCTTCAGAACCCGAATTGGATAAGTTTGAAGCAAAGTATCCGAAGCTGCATGGCTGGAACTTAGGAGGTCTAATCAAAGACTTTGCACTGTCTTATCAACGTGACCCCAAAACCTTCTTCTTTCCTAATTTCGTCCTCACTCTAAGCCTACGCGCCACACACCTACTTTCCCTTTTAAAGAATCCCGCTCTGAGAATTGCCGATGAAGTCAACAACAGCACCCGAACATCACCGACCGTGTCCGACCTTTACTCATGACCGTACGTGCGTGTTCTCACCTCATTGGCCTACTCTATTCTATGTATATCGGCGATATGGCTATGTTGTCACCGATTAAGTGGGGTCCAGGCATTTATTGCCACATGGCTTTTTTGATTAGGTTAAGATTATCCTCCTCTCTATTATGTGAGTGGGGGATGAAGATGTGTGTTATGTTTGGTAACTGAGGTGGGGGCGCGATTGGTTGCGACGCTTTAACAAACACGTGGAAGAGAGGGAAAAAATAGTTCATGGGATCCGCTTTTCCGTCAAAATCATGCGTGACGTAGTCAACTGCTGCGTAGAGAAAATCGATTGTGTGGGGAACCTAATTATATCTACCTTTGCCGAGGCTTCACTTGTCAAGGAAATTAAAGGGTTCCAAACAGGATATATGATTTGATCATGTCATTGCAAAGTTCTATGGACTTGCTACGTGGACACCATTAAGTGGAGTGACATCATTCAAGCGGGACCCACCTAACACATATACAGATATGAAAAACCATTGAACCTAAACAAGGTTTACAGTTTTGGTGCCGATGGACGTGTCGCCTATTGGAAAAAACGTATAGGCGAAACACCGGAAAAATAAAAAAAGGCAAAAAATTAGAAAAAAATTGATTTTTTTTTGTTTTGTCGATTTTTCGGCAGCACACCGCAAAAAATCGCTGATGACAATTTTAAAAAATCAATTTTTTTCTCTTTATTGCAAAAAATCAATTTTTTGCTTGTTTCGACCCGTTTTTCTTGACACGCCGTCAATTGTAGGGGAGTAAGGTTAGGTAGGCCTAAATTTAAGTGGTATCCGAAGTACTTACGTCGCCTAACTAAAGGACAAAAGATAATGGGTAGGAGAGGACTTTGTTTATACTGAAGTGAGATGAGTTGCCATTGATAGAGATGCAAATATTCCTCATCTTGACAACAGCAGAATAGTCATTTGATGAGGACCCTCATTTTAGTATTCAGTAGTGGTTTGAAAGGATTCCGGTCTCGAAGACCAATTGGTCTAAGCACTGAGAGGTGCACCGTGACTCCGAGGTGATGAAAGGGATAACAAACGTTATCAATTCGCGGATCCGAAAAAATGGGTACGGACCGGTGTATATTAGGCAATACTGGCCAAGATTTTAAATTAACCTTCCTTAACCATAGAAGTGGTGGCCCAATAGTCATGTGGGTTACTATCATGTGGTTCGAAGGTGGAGGTCCGTTCACTTCCGTGGCGCTATGGTGATGGTCCATTCGCCCCGACTAAAGTAGGGATGTGTGGTAACTATGGCTCAATTAGAACATTCCTCAATGGAGAGGAAGCCACTATATATGGTCACAGCCAGGGTGATCGGCCACATTGGTAGCCCACTTGCTTCCTTTTGCCGACCAAAAAATTGAAAAATAACCTTCCACACAACTTTTAAACCTCATCTGGAAAAGAACTGATGGGTGCATTTATGTATGTACATAGAAGTTTTTTTTAGTATTTATTCAAGGAAATTTTTAGAAATAATTTTAAAGAAATAGGCATAATGACAGTAAAAACCAAATTTTGGGCCATAATCTCCCATCTTCCCTTGATATAATAGTATAGATTTGTCAAAAAAATTAAAGGAAAAAAAAATTGCCCTCAAGGTGAAGAGGGAGGGGGAGGTGGGGCCAGCAACCAGGATTGGTGCTATGATTATAACCTCCCCTACCCTAATAATGCATGCATGTAGTATTTTAATCAAGAGTTATAATGTCTTAAGAAATAATTCTCGAATCCTAGGTTTGGTGTATTGATATGGAACTTAGTTTCCATAGTCAAAACAATCATGCTTTTTGGAAATTCTATGATATTATATCTCACTTTTCTTTTCTCTTGGATCAATTTATATTCTAACAAGGAAGACTGGGCCTAGCATGGATTGGGCTTGTAATAGTTGTTGGGTTACAGTTGAACAAACACTTGTGCTGAACTGATGGGATATGGGCCCGGATTGGATTCAGCTTTCAAAAATTGAGTGGGACATTTTTATGGGCCTTGGCCCAAGTCAGTACAATTGTGTCTATGAGTCCACCCAACCTCGTTATTGCTAGTTTAGCGCTTCTTGGATTCTTGAAAGCTCGAACTTCAGCTTCCGAATCTCGAAAGTTGGCTCCTTAAATGCCACGACAAGCCCTAAACCTAAAATTTGGAAAACCCTAAGACAGGTACTGGCATTTGAGCCGGTGAACAGAACTTGAAACTCCATGCGTCTCTTTCGTTGAACGGAGCTGCGGCAATCGAAGCTCTATGCACAGTAAGTAGTCTTTTAACGATATGCGTCTTTGGATCACTCTCTGTCATTGTAGAGCTGTTGCAACTTGCATTCAATCGTTTATTACTGTTTTTATACAGCTCATTCTTCCCTTTATAGAATTCATTCTTCCTGCTTCTTTTTGTTGGAATGATTGGTCGTTATTCCTTGTATTGTCCTGTGAATTATGGTGTGAAATTAACGCGGGTGATCTTAGATGAAATTGGTTGAAATGGGAACATAAGAATAAAGTAGAATACCTTGGGTTCTCGGTTTTTATGTGGTGTACTCTTTCCCAACGCTGAAATGTAGTTAGACTCCTGACGGTTTAATACGATTGCCGATGATGACAGCATTAGGCATGAGCCTCAACAACATCTGCGCACCAAGGTAGCTCTACCTGGGTTGTTGGTGGTGAGGAAGAACGTGCCAAAATGCTAATCTGAGGCCTGACAGCCAGAGTTCCCATAAATTCTATGTTGGGGTTGATGATCCCACTTGGAAACCTTGGTTCTGCTTGTTTGGGAGTTGATCGTTCTATTAGTCTTGTGTGCATAAATTTGGGAAAGTGATAGCAATGATTTCTCTCTTTATCACTTCTAATGCTTTAAAAGAAGATTCGAATTTCGGTTGCTCGAGGAACTTCATAATATCTCATTAGGAAAAAAAAAAGAAAAAAAGGGAAGCATGCCAATAGAATCTGTTAATTTCTTTTTGCACATTTTGCCCTTTCACTCTTTATACTTCCAATGTCAGTGTAATTCCAAATCGAAAAGAAATAAGAAAAAAAATAAAATGTCTGGTTTGCTTATTCTCTCTTTCTTAATTTGATGCTAGAATATTGTTCTAATTTGGTGCCTTCCATCTACTGCCTGAGTATACATGCTTGAATTTGATGCTTTAATGCTTCCTATGCTCTTGCTCCATGATTTGGCCACTTTTTTTTTTTGAAATCTGCCTAGGATGTAACAGTCCATTTGTGTTATGTCTTGTTACGAGAAGGTTTTTAGATAACTAAAAGGCAGTTTTGAAACGTTTTCAGGAATTTTCTATTTTTGGCAACAGAGACCCCAAATTGTGTCTGGTGACAACAGTTTCCAAATTGATTTTGAAAAAATAAAATAACAACCCAGAAATATCCTCGGCTTTTAGAACATGAAAATCTCTGCTTGTAAAAATAATTTATTTACTCTTTGCGGCTTCCCAGTGATGACAGTATTAGGCATGAGCCTCAACAGCATCTGCGCACCAAGGTAGCTTTTCTACCTGGGTTGTTGGTGGTGAGGAAGAATGTGCCAAAATGCTAATCTGAGGCTAAAGTTCCCATAGATTATTTCTTGGGGCTGATCCCACTTGGAAACCTTGATTCTGCTGTTTGGGAGTTGACCATTCTATCAATCTCGTCTGTATAAATTTGGAATCTGTTAATTTATTTTTGTACATTTTTTCCCTCTCCCTCTTCATACTTCCAAAGTCAGTGTAACACCAAACCTAAAAGAAATATGAAAAATTAAAATGTTTGGTTTGCTTATTCTGCCATTCTTAATTTGATGCTGGAATATTTTCCTATATTTGTTGCCTTCCATCTATTGCATCGGTATTCATGCCCCAATTTGATGCTTTACTGCTTCTCCTGTTCTAGCTCCCTGATCTGGTCTCTTCTCTTTAAATCAGCCTAGGATGTTACACTCCATTTGTATAATGTCTTGTCACGAGAAGGGTTTCAGAAAACTAAAAGGCTGTTTCAAAATGTTTTTAAAAACAAAATTTTTTCCCTTTTTAATTCTTGACAACAGAAACCCCAAATTGTATTTTGGTAACGACAGTTTTTAAGTTGGTTTTTGAGGGGGAAAAATTCCTATAACATTCCTGTTTTTTACAACACGAAAATCTTTGCTTTTAAAAACAACAAAACCGATTTTTCAGTTTTTTAGGTGGCGTTTTTTTTAATTTCTTGTTTGGTTAATCTAATTACTTAAGGCTTTTTTTTAAACCATCACCACAAAATTAGCACCATACCACCAGCACCACCACCATTGCTATCATGATAAATGAGTTTTGAATCATGATTATGGGGTTTACTAAAGGCATTTTTATTGATTTTAAAATTGTAACCGATTTTGACTAATTGATAACAAACAGGTTTTCTTCATCTTTTTCAAAACATGAAAACAGTTTGAAAGTTTTTTGGTCTTTTAAATTTTTTTCAAGACAATTCCTAACAGCCCCTATGTTATTTTGCTGAAAGACATAGTAGTCTAAATTTAAGCTGACCATTACATTACTATTTTTCCACATGGCAAGTTCCAGTCCTTCAGCTTTATGTCACTTAGCAGATTTCAGGCCTGTGCTGAAAGTGCTCTTTTTTCAAATCTACACGGGGAAAGGTATGTGCTCTGCAAGTAGCAAAAGATTTAAATAGATGTATGCAACTAATTGGAACATAAATGTAAATAGAAGTAAAAGTAATGGGTATTTTAGGCAAATAGTAAATACTTATACATGTTTAAGCACTTAATTGGGAAATAGTAAAATAGAATAAAAATTAAGGGCCAATTTGGATAGTAAATGTCAGTAGAGAATCTTGAGGGTTCTCATGATAATAGTATAGATACTATCATATAAAATCAAGATTCTCGCTGACATTTGCTGCCTAAATTTTCCCATACTTTTTATTCTATTCACTTTTATCTCCCATTAATCAACTTACACGTATATAGTTACCTCCTATTATCTAAAATACCCTTTACTTTTAGTTCTACTTATTTTTATCTTCTCACACATGTAACTTTCTATTGCCCAAAATGTTCTTTTTTTTTTTTGTTCCTTTTATTCCCAATTAATTGCATCCACTTATTGAATTCTTGTTCTATGCACATAGCTCGTGCATTTCCCGTAGTTAAATGAAATAAGGAGTATGATCAAACTTGTTTATTTTAGAGACATGCCATGAGCTTATCAGGCTGAAACCTGCAACATTTGGAGGGGATGTTGCAACAGATTTGGATCCTCAGGGGGCCTGCCAAATAATCCACCAGAGTCAGAAATATCTGTTTATGCATACATAACATAATAATCTACATTGTCTTTTGCAGAAATTTTTTTCCTTATCGTTTTAGTTTGGAATTTTCAGCTCATTTTATTCTCCACTTGGTACTCTTAGAATCAATCCTGCTTCCAACCTTATTGAAGCATGCCTTGTATCCTAGAGGGACTCGAACTGAACCTTATTGAAGCATGCCTTGTATCCTAGAGGGACTCGAACTGGGTTTTGAGAACAAAGTCAACATTGCTGTTGTGGATTATCTGCACATTTGTTTTTCTCTTCCCTTATATGGACAAAATCAGAATAAGTGATATGAGAATGAGACATTTTACAAAGTCCAGACTGTTGCTGAACTTTGTCTGCAAAGTTTTTCCTCTCTTACCTTTTTATATGAACACTTTGTTTTCAGATGTTGCACCTTTTTTCTTTTTCACTGTTATTAATGGAATTCTTTTCGTGTATTTATTTTGATTTCAAGTTGGATTTGTGGTGTGAACATCATGATTTGTGGTGTGAACATCATTATTTGTGGAAGAGGAGCCACAATATCATTTTGCCTGATCTATGTTCAACCAGAACTTGCGGATTCTGTCATTGCTAGATGGTTTTTAGATAAAAGAAATTCTAGTTTTTTTTTATTTAAAAAATACAAATACGAATTCATGCTTGCAAAATAATTAGATATCGAAGTTCTCAGTTATTTCTCGCACTTGATATCTGTCTATGAAAGAATAAGTGGTCTGCTGACTGTCGTCCCTTCAAAAGCACAAGGCAGGGCATATTTTGGCCTCCTATTTTAAGCATGTCACAGACTCACAGGTACGAGGGCCTTAATTAAGCACAAAGGGAAGGCGTGGAGTTTCCACGCTATTGAGGTATGGGAGGAGGATGTGGTTATATCCTTGTCCTTCCAAATTATCTTATGAAAAAACATAGTGATGAAGATGCCTTATAGAGTTCAAATGCGAGTAGTGAGGATACTTAACAGGAACTCGAGAAGGGTCGCCAGTCCAGCCAAGTCAGCCGGTCTGTAATAAAATCTAGAATCCAGGTAACGCTCACGCTGCAAGAGTGAATGATCTTAAATCATGGAAGAGGATTAAATTGCTGAAACTTTTGACGATATTATGGGAATAAATTCACAGAAAAAATGTTCACACAGCCAACGATGCAAGAGGACATGTTCAGTCTCTAGTTCGCCTGCACACTGAACTTCTGTTTTACTCTGCAATACCATTACATTCACCCCCTAAGTTCGTATATTTGATGCTGCAGTTGGAGCGAGTTCATCTTGGTTGCTGTTTGCATCTAGTATATGTCGCTGGGTTTGTCTAGAGAACGAGTCATGAGCTTTTTTTTTTGGGTGGGAAAACGTGAAAGAGCCATATATTAAGTGGGACCAGTAACATTCCGTAAAGTCGATCTCCCTCTCGCATCATTGCTCAACGGCGAAGCTAGGCAAGGAGGGGGTTTTACAAGCCAAGTGCATGAGTACTTTTCCAGCGCAAAGTTGGTTAGGTAGTCTGTTGTTTTATTCCCCTCTCGGTAGGTATGTTTGAATAGTAGCGAGTGAAACCTGTTACGAAGGACCAAGCTTTGTGAGATGAGCCCTCTGATGCTCCACAGAACCTCTTCCTTTGACTTGGAGAGCAGATAGATGATGGCGGATGAATCCCCTTCAATAATGACACGAGTGAAGCCCATAGCTACTGCCATTTTAAGACTTTGTAATGCTCCCCAGGCTTCTGCTTGTATTGCTGATTGCCTTCCCAATTCGACAGCAAATCCACCCAAGAACTTCCCTGTGAAATCCCTGCAGACTCCTCCTATTGCAGCTAGGTCCAATGAATTCCTGTAAGCTCTGTCAAAATTGAACTTAACATAGGGTGGGGACGGAGACCGCCACCCGATTTGGATGCTGTACCTTGGGGGGGGGGGGGGGGGGGTGGTGGTGGTGGTGGTGGTGGTGGTGGGTGGGATTAGGACTTGTGAGTCCTCCATTCATGAAAACATTAGTCTGCAAGCTGCTTCAAGGTTCGGTTGCCTTCCATCAAATGCTGCCGAGGTTCTAATCCTCCAAATGACCGAAATAAAATTTGCAATACCTATGAGATAGAGCATATGATCAATATCCTTGTGCTGGGCAAGAAGTCTACACAAATGGGATAACCATTTATGGAAAGAGTCTTGGGGCCCTAATGATTGCATTATACCGCCAATTGTCTTCAACCAGACCACCCTTGAGAAAGGGCAATGTAGGAGGAGATGAGTCAACGATTCAATGTGATTTGAACATAGCCTACATGTGACATCAGTCCATCCCAGTCTATGTGCCAAGAGTTCTGCAGTAGCTAATCCATCATTCAAACACTTCCACAATAGCAGTTGATCTCTCTTTGGAGTTCAAATATGCCAACATTTTAACCATAATGACTGATCATTATCATTTGGAGAGTTGATCATGAGTCTGTAAGCAGATGCCAAGGAAAATTTCCCAGAAGATGTCTCTTTCCAATACAGTTGATCATGAATCAAAGAAGGGGACACAGGGGTCTTAAGAATGGCTTTTATGACTTGTTGATTCCAGAATTTGGTAAGCAATTGGACATTCCACGTTCCTGATTCTGTGTTGATGAGTTGGCTTACCTTTGAAAGGTTGAAATGCTGTTGGTTTTGGTGCACTGTCAATCGATCCTTGTGGCCTGAGATCCATCTATTCCATAGTATATCAATATTTCTACCATTTGCTATGCCCCAAACTGAACCATCTATATCCCATTGTTTCATGGTTTGAAGCTGCCGCCATCCGAAGTAGTGATTTTGTGTGGCCCTTGCTTCCTTGAAAGTACACTTATTTCATGAACTGAGTCCATATACTAGGTGGCCCTTTCTGAAGCTGCCAGGCTGCCTTGGTGAGTAGAGCATCATTCATTATCTTCATCTGCTTGATATTAAGCCCTCCAATTCTCCTTGATGTAGTGATTTTCTCCCAACATATGGTGTGAATGGTTCTCTCTTCTTTCCTGCCATTCTAGAAAAAATTCCTCATAAGTTTATCCATCTTATCAAGAATGGTTTGAGGGAGTTTAAAGCATGACATGTGATGAGTGGGCTGAGGGGAGACGGCAGATTGAATCAAGACAACTCGACCTATTTGGGAAAGTAATCCCTTCTTCCAACCAGCCAGCTTGTTGACCATTTTGTCAATCAAATCCCGACAATCACTTGGATGAGGCTTATGGGATAGCACTGGCATACCGAGATACTTGCGGGACCCAGGATTTGGAGGTATGTCAAATAGTTTGATAATCTTGGTTCTGATTAGTTTCACAGAATTTTCACTGAAGGAAACTGAGGATTTGCCTTTGTTAATTGACTGACCTGATTCGGAGCAGTATCGGTGGAGGATTCTTGCAATATTGTGAGCTTATCTCTCTGAGTTGTGGCCATAAACATAAACATCATCAGCATACATTAGGTGTGTAAGAGACATACCTCTTCTTCTGACCTTAACCCCACGGAACCGTCCATCCAATTCTGCTCTACTTATAGCCAGCGATAGCACCTGTTGACACAAAATAAAAAGGTAGGGAGACAAAGGGTCTCCCTGTCTTATACCTCTTCCTACTTCGAATTGGGCCGTAGGCTTGCCATTGAGTAGAACGCTGTAAGTGACCGAAGTCACACACACCATGAGTCTGCTGGTTATTGCCTCACTGAAACCGTATGCACGAAGCACTTTCTCGAGAAACCTCCAACTTAAACAGTCGTAGGCCTTGGAGAAGTTGAGTTTGAGAGCATAGCATCCCTTCTTCTTTGTTGGCTTGGCTTTGGGTTTCCTTTTTTTGGAGAAGTAGTGGGCAATCTCATGGTTGAGGAGGATGTTGTCCCTGATTGACCGATTTGGAAGGAAGGCCGACTGGAAAGGGGAGATGATGTTTGGAAGAAGTGGGCGGATATGGTTCACCAAAATTCTGGAGATGACTTTGTAGGCAAAGTTGCAGAGGCTGATTGGACGATAGTCTTAGAGCCTGTGGGGATGCGTGACCTTAGGAATGAGTGTGATGAAAGTATGGTTTAGAGAGGAAGGCATGGATGCACTATGGAAGAAATCTTGGACAAGCTTGATGGTATCCTTTCCGACTATCTCCCAATAGGTTTTGTAAAACATACCTTGAAAACCATCCAGTCCTGGGCACTTTGAGGGGTCCATTCAACAATAGCTTTCCAAATCTCAGCCTCAGACGGGATGCCAGAGATGCTTTCATTCTGAGTTTCCGTAATATAGGGGTTTATCAATCCAAGGAGCTCTAAATCTGACCAGTGCTGAGTTGGATGATATTGGTGAGTAAAATGCTTGAGAACCAGCTTTTTGGGTTTAGTTGGGGAAGTGATTTCTCTGTGATGGTCGTCTTTGATAGAGTTAATATAATTTCTCTGTCTGTGGATCAGAGTGATTCGATGGAAAATTTTGGTATTTCTGTCCCCTTCCTTCAACCACGAGATTCTCGACTTTTGAGCCCACATGGATTCGATTTGCCTCAGAACTGTAGAGAGTTCCAACTGTAAGTTCTTTTCCTCACGAAATAAAGCCTCAGAAGAGTGGTAGTCAAGGTGTTTTGGATGCATTCGATTTTTTCCATGATTATTCCCTTCCTCAGGAATATATTCTCGATTTCTTCTCTGTTCCATCTCTTTAAATCTACTGTTAAGTGTCGAAGCTTAGTTCTCAAAGGAATGGCATTTGGGAGTTGGGGGCGGTCCTCCCAGGACTTGAGAATGGTTTGGAAGCACGATGGTTCTTGGATCCAAAACGCTTCGAATCAGAACGGTTTGGATTTTGAAGGATTTTCATGCATCTAGAATAATAGGGCAGTGATATGAAGTAATAATGGGTTGGGATTGGAGGGTAGGTTGAGGGAAGAAATCAAAGATGGGGGGAGATACAAACACACGGTCAAGCTTTTCCGAGATTCGTCGGAGGCCTTGTTGGCCGTTTGAGTAGGTGAATTGGAGTCCACGCATTTGAAACTACAGAAGAAGGTTGTAGTCATCCAAGATGGCTTGAAAATGATCCCTATGTCTGTAGTTAAAAGGCCGACCTCCGCGCTTTTCAGATGGTTTCGATTTCAACATGGCCAGGACTTTCCAAGATCATAAATGGGTCGGACACTGATCATGGTTGAAACTCAATGGATGGGGCTCGGCAGAATTCTTACGCCCAGGCACGCTACAACCACAAAGTTTGGGCTTTTGTGCCATGGACCCCACAAGCTGCCGAAAGGTCCAAAAAGAAAAGGGTCCCACCAGTCTCATAACCGAAGCGAAATTTGTCATCCAATTGAAATCATTCCACCTTGTCATCAATTACATATGCGGGGCCCATCAAAAAGCTCCCATTGCCATTAACCTGCCTTTAGATGAGATTCCTGTACTTAAGATAAGCAAAGGCGAGAGAGGTGTCGAGCTGTTGTCTTCTGTTCCCGGACGTGTTCTGGATGAGGACGCAAACAAAAGGGAAATTTACGCTTCTCTTATGGTTTCGGGCAACTACAAACACCAACCTCATTTCTATATTTTTTTATTTACTTCGTACGTTTTTCTTTTAAACAAAGGCTAATAAAAATTGAATATATTTTGACGAATCCATCTTTTCTAAGGTGTCGTTTGGTGAGGTTTATGGATTTTGATAGAATTTAAAAATCAAAGTTCATTGAGTTGTTTGGTAGAGTTTTTGAAAGTTTGATTTTAAAAACATATACTAAAATCTACCCAAAAACCACAATTCTCTTTTTATGGATTTTTATAGATTTTGATACTTAAAAAGTTGTGGGTCCCACTTGAACACAAACATTAAAGAGCTATTAATGATAGTTGGTGCCACTTAAACAAGGTGCTAAAATCCAAAGTATCAAAACAAGATTTTAAATTCTAACAAAGAGCATTTACAGTCTTGATTTTCAAAATCCAAATTATTATCTAGAATCCGCAATTTAAAAGCTGTACCAAACAACCCCTAAGTACAAAAAGTATACGATTTTGAGATTTTTTATAAATAAAAAAGAATATTTTAAAGATTTAAAAGTCTTAATAATTCATTTAAAAATCATGGATAATTTTATTATTTCAAATAAAAAAACTAATAAAGAATAAAATAATCATATTATATTTTATAAATCTAACAAAAAATTTCAGAGAATACATCTGTAATTGTCGGAAATCATTAAGGAGGTAATTGTAATTTACTCTAAACAAAAACTCTCTTCTAGATGAGGCTGGTAATCAGCAGCCGGCCACATGTTCATGATGTGGTTCTGACACGAAACCAGCGGTGTCCACCAGTCAATCGGGGCTGCTGCGCTGGACCTGAGTCATAATTGCGTGACGCCGACCCTCGTCGCTATCTCCTCTCCTCCGGTTTTAAACCTCCACGTCATCTCCAACCATTCTAATAATAAACTAATATCTATCTTCTAGTATTCTCCGTCATAGACTCATAACACGTGGCGTGCTTTCTGGCTTTGCGTGTGTGGTGGTCCAAAAAGCGCGTCTTAGGGATTTCTCCTTATATAAGCAGTCATCGTTTCTTCAGCTTCATCGATCGAGGCAATCTGCGTATATCAACTGAAGCGGGCAAAGCTTCTTGTTTTTTCAGTTTTCCTGAATTTGTTTATTTTTCGTTGTTCTTCATTTTCGATTCGAGGAGGCTTCGTTTCTTCTTGTTCGTTTGATCCTTACCTGAAAACACCTGATCTTGTTTTTTAACTTTTGAATTTTCAACTAAATTTCAATCGTTTCCTAAATTCCTGCGAAACCGTTTTCTTAGATTTGGTCTCTGGTTCTGCGGTCTCGATATTTATTGGGGTTTTGGGATTTTTAGAATTTCATTTCCTGGTCTCTGGGGATGGATGTTTCAGTAGTTAGGTGCTCCCAGCCCAAGTTCGGAAAAACCGAATTCGCGTTTCGGGAGCTAGTGTTCTGTGATTCGAGGCGTCTATTCTCTAGACAAAGCAAAATCGGTTTTGTTCCGAGGAGGTCATGGAGAAGCGCCGGACTTCAGGTCTCCGTGAAGGTGATGCAATCTGAAGTCGCCGAATCGAAGAAATTCGCTGGCGAAACACCCATAAGAACAAGATCTAAATCGGTAAGTAATTTTTTCTTTTCGGTTACTAATCTCTATGTATCAATGATATGTTTTCCAAAATGGATTTTTTTGTCCGCTTAATTTTGTAATCTTTCACTCTGATTGCTCTTTCATCCGGTTCTTCTTCTAATTAGTTTTACTATCCCTATCCATTTACAATAACTTCGAGAATTTTTTGTCTTCAAATGAATTTAAAAAAAAAAAAAAAATACAAGTTGACAACATAGACCTATGAGTTGACTGTAATTTATTATCTTCTTGCGGGATTGTGATCTGAATTTTGTACTTTTATAGATTTCACATCTAGGGCATCATGAAAATGAGATTTTTACTATATTGTCTAACTTAGAGTTTATCTTTTGGTGTTGGGTCAAAGTTTTGAATTTCCTCTAGGGCAGTTTGGTTCTGTTATAATGGCTGAGATGTTCTGTTTCCTTTTTCTGTTTATGCAGCAGTCCGGGGCACGTTTATTTGTTGGTCTTCCCCTTGATGTGGTTTCTGAATGCAATACAGTGAACCATGCAAGAGCTATTGCAGCTGGACTGAAGGCCTTGAAGCTCTTGGGAGTGGAAGGTGTGGAACTCCCGGTTTGGTGGGGAGTAGCTGAGAAGGAAGCCATGGGAAATTATAATTGGTCAGGCTACCTTGCTCTTGCAGATATGGTTCAAAGTGCTGGACTGAAACTCCGTGTGTCACTCTGCTTCCATGGCTCCAAGCAAGCCAAAGCTCTACTGCCTCAATGGGTATCTCAAATTGGGGAATCCCAACCCAGTATCTTCTTTACGGATCGCTCAGGGCAGCGCTACAGAGAGTGTCTGTCATTGGGCGTGGATGATCTTCCCGTCCTTGATGGAAAAACTCCCTTGCAAGTTTATAAGCAGTTTTGTGAGAGCTTCAAGTCGTCGTTCTCGGATCTCTTGGGCTCCACTATTACGGTGAGCAATCATAAATCTAAAACTTTTTGAATTTGCTAAAGATTCATATTGGATATTTAATCTTTGAAACTCATCCCGCAAGTTTATTTGTTTTTGTGATTCTTTCAGGATATCTCAATAGGTCTTGGACCATATGGAGAGCTCAGATATCCTTCCTATCAATCAAGAAGAAACAATCGAGCCTTTTCGGGGGTTGGAGAATTCCAGTGCTATGACGAACACATGCTCAGATTTCTTAGAGAGCATGCAGAAGCAAGTGGAAACCCCAAGTGGGGTCTCTCTGGTCCTCATGATGTCCCCAGATGTGAAGAATCACCAAACTCTAATAACTTCTTCAAGGAGCATGGAGGCTCATGGGAGACCCCATATGGTGATTTCTTCCTCTCCTGGTACTCGAACCAGCTTGTGTCCCATGGCGATCGCATGCTCTCTATGGCCTCTAGTACTTTCAGCAACTCTCCGGTGACCGTATCAGGCAAAGTCCCCCTCATGCACTCATGGTACAAGACCCGGTCCCATCCATCTGAGCTTACTTCTGGGTTCTACAACACAGCCAATAGAGACGGTTACCATGCCGTAGCCGAAATGTTCGGGAGGAACTCATGCAGGATGGTTTTGCCCGGCATGGACCTTTCGGACGAATTCCAGCGACAGGAGTCACAATGTAGTCCTGAAACATTACTTTCGCAAATTAAAGAAGCATGCAGAAAGCATAGGGTGGAGGTTTATGGGGAGAATTCATTGGTTTCTGGAACTCCCGGTGGTGGATTTGATCAGATCAAGAAGAATTTATCAGGGGATAATAATGTGGTGGTGAACTCCTTCACGTATCAGAGGATGGGAGCATATTTCTTCTCTCCAGAGCATTTCCCCTCTTTTACAAGGTTTGTGAGGACACTGAACGAGGAGGAGTTGTGCTCTGACGATGATCTGCCAATGAAAGATAAAGAGGAAGCTTTGGTCTCCCCATCTACTTCTAGGTCAGAGCCAGGGAAGACTCTTGAGATGCAAGCAGCATAGAAGGAATGTGATTAATGTATATAATAAATCATAGAGACTGCGCAGTTGTAATAAGAACGGCTATTTATATGTACATAACAAGCAAATGTAGAATGCTGTGGGTTCAAGGAGATGCTTGGTCAATTCAGTTCATTCCACATGCGAGTATCATTACTTTTAATCATGATGAACACCGTGAATAGGAAATGTGATTATGGGGTTTTGAACTTTTGATGCAGTGCTGGTGGTAAGCGGAAAAATGCAATGGAATGCTGTTTTAGCAGAATTAGCGATGTCCTGTTTTGGGGCTTAGTGGCCTAGCACTAGTCTTAAAGTGAGAAATTGTTCTATGGCTTCAGATCGCACAAAATACTTACTACTCCCTTCTGAAAGATCTTATCTTGTTTGAAATCATAAACCGTTGACAACAAAAACACTACTCATTACGACGTTATATATAACAAAGACTGATGATACCTTACAACGGAAAACGACAAAAGTCCTGCAATAAGATTATCACTATTTTTCGCTTCTCCAAATTGCCAACACCAACACAGAAGCCCCACCACCATTGCTCATGACGTGACCATCACCAACACAGCTCCAACCACCATCTCTTAACACCAGTCTTCTTAGAGCACCACCGCTACCGGTACCTGCATAAAGTCCATAATCTACTTCCAGGCCATTTCCATTAGATTTTATTATTTAATTATCCTTTCTTTACTTCCCCCCGTTTATCTTTTTTTTTTTTTTTCCTTGATCAGAATTGGAAGAAAATAGCCTGTTGCTTGCACTGGTAAACTAATGACATTGACGAATACTAATAAACCAGGAAAATACAACAATAAGCTCCCTTTAATTGAAACCAAGTGGTGAACCATTAAATCGTCGACTTCTGCAGACACTAGCGAAAATCTTAATTTATGGTTGCAGCTCTTAAATCACAGGAGAAGCAAAGGGCAAGGTCACGGCAAAGCCACATTTTTCAGGTTCCAGAAATTAATTATGCTGTACACAGATCATAAAAAACAATACATACATACATAGAAATAAAGGAGATGAGATTCAACTAGCCATCAGCTCCATTGCAAATTGTCCGCTTTATCCACACTCCTCTGCACTATAATAACCTGTCCACAAATTCTTTAACTTCATCAACCCCTTGGGATGCCATCCAAAAGTTCAGCTGCTCCAAAAAACCATAGGTTTAGTGAAACACGATGCCTAAAGTTACAACTAAATTAGAGTAAATGGGCAGTAATCCAATTCTATATGGGACCACAAAATAGCCTGAGATATCAATACCCTTATTGAAATAAAGTTTTGATGACGATTAAATTTACATCATTGAAATAAGGGTTTGACGATGATTAAATTGACCTCATTTTCTACCAGAGCTGGTAGCCTTGTACCCAATAGAGAGGAAACTGTTTATAGGATAAATAAGTTTCTACAATATTGGATTTATTTGTTAGCAGAATAAAATAAAATTGTGATACGTACATCCATATAACCAGTCATTGAAGAAAAGAAAGGCAGTTTTCATGAATTTAAAGCAATTTTTATGTTTAATGGTGGTGACTGAAACTTTAAATATTGCAGGTATCGACTATAAGTAGAATACTATATTTGACTCCCCCTAAGCTCATGCATCTGTCTCTGTATCCAAACCCTCTTTTCTCCTTTTCTGGTCTTCTTGAATCCCTATTATAAACCATCCAATTTGATTTATCCCTAAATCTTAAAAAACTTCCTTCTGTCGTTTTCCTCATGAATCCAAGACCTACATGTCGACTTTATTTAACGATTCTACTTCCTTATAAACCATCACATGCAATTCTTTCAAAAGAAAACACGTTTAATGGTTACAATCTGCATTTGATTGCTAAATATGCATACTGAAACATTACACAGATTTAATTGAAACCAGGTCTGATGTTTCCTAACATTGACACATTTGAACAAAATTTAGTGAGTTTAAATGAAAAATGAGATTTGAAAAAGAAAAATGTACCAGATCCATGACATGAAAAAGGCAGACCATTCAATTTTCTTCTGAATTTATTTTGATAATCAACTGATCAAGGCAATCATACCTGATTCTGTCACTCACAAGCTATCTTCGTGTCAAAGCTGCTGAGACAGATAGCAAATGCCTGGAATGCTGAGATTGGATACCGATAATCCATGGTGAACAAGTCTTTACCCACCTTTCCAAACTGAAGGATGACCTTTTCATGTTCCTCCCCAGTTGGCCCATTCTCTGGAGAAGCCACCAGCTGAAAATTCTTCACCGAAGCAACGGTCACCCGTCCACGAAAGTTCAGACACCAGCACTGAAGCTGCTCATGCCACCTAGGAGCTTTGTTTTTCAGTACCAGAACCCTATCTTTCCGGCTGGATAAAGGACCTGATAGGAAATTTTCTGTGCGCACAGATTTCGATCTGAAAAATGGAAGCAATGGGAAAGAGTCAGGGCTGCTAACTGGAAATTCAGTCTGTGTGGGGGCCACTCCTCCTGGTTCAATAGCAGATGAAGGGATAGCATCCATGATACAGTTCATTCTCCTGGGACCCCTGGTTGATCCATAGAATATGTAAGCATAAATCTGGTTGTTTGTTGAAACAAGATAAGTAAAACAAATTACTGAACAACGATCAACCATCACCCACAACCCTACCAACACACAGACAGACACAGACAGCAAGAGATATTACGTATTCAGCTTTTCTCTTCTTTATTCCCTTTTTCACAATTATGACAAAAGTGGTAAGTGGAAGGGACCCACAAACAGTTGCAAAACCAATCTCTTACCTTGAACCCAAAACATTCAACTCGTATAAAATATGGGATACAGGATAGTTGCCAGCAGGGATTCTAGGGGACACTTGTTTCAAACCCACAAGCCTTGTGGATCGACTTTTTGTTATAGTGACCCCTGCATGTGGAGGCTGCCCATCATAGACTGTAAACTTGGTCCCTAGAAAGTTTGATCTGTGAAAATGAGAAGCATCATCATTAGACTATGCCCACGGAAGAGTTCAGAACCACTCATGTTTAACACCACCCAGAGCACACCTTAACTTCCCAACGTAGGTACCACTCCCCTTTGACATATCATCTGCATTTAAAGAGATAATATAATCTGTGCAGGTTGCTCGTCGACACTTACGGGCAGCAAGAAGAAACTTGCCATCATCAGTTATTGCTGCCATGATGGGAGAAAAGTTATAGGATCATCTGATGAATATTTTAGTCGGATACCGGAAGAAAAAATAACCTCCGCTTCTAAATTTTCTACTTCATACAATTAAGACCAAGAACATTTAAATCTTATAAACCAGTTTGCAAACTGAATCTATCAAAACAGCCACATAGTCAAAATCCCATAGTGAAACCTTTATAATAACAAAGATAAAAAGTACCTTGCAAATACTGAAAAGATAACAGAAACTCACCTTGAGTTAATCCAAGATAAAGATGATATGTTTGACCACTCCGGTTACGTTTTATGAAACACTGGAGGAGAGTATCCCTTGGGCCAGGCTGCAAACAACATCCAATGACTATATTTGTGAATATTGGAATATAAAATCAGAATAGGTCACATTGGGGAATGCCAAATGACATATTTAGAAGCTTCTAGCGGCCTTTTACACAATGACAATATTGCTTGTTCACAACAGACAGGTGTCCAAGAATTACAAAATTATATTTTCATTCATCGAATTAAAAAGCAAAGGGATAATTTTGGTAAATGATATCCAACTTTTCCCTGCTTTTGCCTGAATCTTGTAACTGAAAATTAAATTTGTACTAGTGACGCTAGAAAAATTGAGCGCAATTTATGGGTGATGGAAAGTATTGAATTAGATTTGAGAGTGAGAAGAGAGGGAGGGAGGGAGTTAGGATGAAGGGGAGAGAGAAAAAGAGAGTGTTGATTCAGAAATGAGTAAGAAAGGCGGGGAGGGATAGAAAGAAAGAGATGGAGAGAGAGAGACTCTATGAGCAACATAAGGAGATTTCGAGAGGGTGGGAAAAAATTTTACAAAAAAAGAACACCCCATTAAACTTCTTATTTACAGAATAGGCGTCACAAATCCCAGCAACCATCTTTTGTTCTTAAAATCCATGGAATAGATTTTAGCAACCCATTACAAATGCAAGGCAAGGTGGACAGAAGATTCCAATTCTATTTGTAACACTTACATAACCAAATTCAGTTCCCACTTGCAAATATGCGGATCTTTCATTTCCTTCAGTACAGATACAAAAATCAGAAGTACAAGAAAAATTCCAATAATTTTGATTTCTACCCCCACAAATCAATATTTCTACCAACCCTACTTGATAAAAGACTCAAAACATAGAGCAACCAACAATGATAATGACAAGAATAAGATTAGAGACAAAACTAAAGCAAAAGGCAAATAACTATGCAGAAAGAATGAAAAGGGAGATCAAATAAAGCAACTAATATAATTCAGAGTTCATATGTTCTACATCTCAAACCTGTTTCAATGAGATAGGAAACGTCAATTTTCCCGATGCTTCTGGCGTCTTCACAATCTCCTTTGTGATTTCTCTCCAATTCTTGCAAACTCCGGCACAAGCAACCACGTCTTTTCGGGGAGGCCAACTACCCTCCGATGCTTCTATCCTCGTTAGCACCTCACGGAGGAGCTCTGGAGGCATGTTAGCCCAACAGCTCTGCTTCAACGCATGGACACCCACTGAGCTATCCTGAACAACCCGATGAGACCTCGATCTCAATCCATAACCGAGCTTCGCTTCAAACCCCTTCTTAGAAATACTACCAATCTCCCCCTTCATGTCCTGAAAGATACTCTTGAAAGACATCAATTCCTTCTCACCTCTCTACAGGTCAAATCACAAAGACCAAATAGGCGGAGATTTCTAAATGCCTCCAAATTTTATATCAAAACCACTATTTTTTTCAATTACCACCCATTATACCAAGACAAAAGGTTTCTTTCTAGGCTTCAAATGAGAATCTTAGCTTCTAATCAGGAATCCTCAGAGAAGGGCGCGACGGACTTGGGCTGATGGAAATCCTAAATTGAAACAGCACAACAAATTGGAAAAACAAAATATTCCCTATAATGGCACGAACACAATATGAACAAGATATCCACCAATACAAGATAGATAAGACAAATATGCACAAAAAGGAAACCCACTCCCTAGCTTCAGTCACCTAAAATTTACTCCACCAAAGACAATAATACGGATTTTACCGCCATTGATCCCTTCCTTCGCAGCATCAACTAGTGGCTATGAAAGACAAATTACAAACTTGTAAGTATTGTCATTGATCAGTCCCCTCAGAGAATCAGAAAAGGAAACAAAAACTGAACATCCACGGATGTTCAGGTAAACTCAATAGCAAGAGCATATCGCCGCGCCAGATGGCGCGAAACTCGCAACGGTAGAAAACCCTAATGCCGGAAAAAGAGAGAATTTCGACACCTCGCTTGGAGTTTTTGAAGAAAAATCTTCCGTGATTGCAGATAATTTTCTGAAAGCGCGAGATAGAAAGAAATTAGGGCTCCTTCGAGACGAGCTGTCCTTATCTCATTTGGTTCGGCCTCGAAGAGTAATTTTAGAAAGTTTAGAGAAAAACAATAGAAATACAGCCGGACCTTTACTCCTTATGACCTAACCTCCTCATACATACGAATTTGCTTTGATGACTCATCACTGCCATTTATAAAACCTTTATCTCCGCTGTCGGCTTCAGGGCGGTGCCTTTGCGTCTGCTTATTATATGTGTCACGTGACTACCGCACGTGTATACAAGTAGCAAACATACAGATAATAGGTTTCTCTAAGACATTAGTTTTTTGGGCAGTTGATATCAACTTTTGGACCCATTTAAATCTGTTGGAGTCCTTGGCTGGAAGATCTGTTGGTCCAACGGTGATATATGTGTTCACATAGGTGCATGAAGCCTATATGTACACACCTTCCATCGTTAGACCAGCAAATCTTCCAACGCGAGGGACTAGCTGATATGGCCTCCTTTTGGACAGTAGGATTTTACTGGATACACACGGATAAGATCGGATTGTTTGGGCAGTTAGGTTTTCTCCAGGATGGTAGAGTCTTTTAAGGAGCTTTGAAGGACTATTAATATTATAAAATTCTGAGGAATATTCTTCATAGTTTGCTTAAATTATAATATAAATATAAATAGCTAGCTCTTTTTTCACTTCTTAAATATTTTATTTTACTTGAAATGTTTTTTACACATGGTTAGATCTAGCTTATTGGCCATGTGAATTAATGTTCAGGGGCAAAGGTGCTCAACCATACTCAACAACTTTGAAATAAAAAGGAAAAACATTAGATTTCATGAAGGAAAGAGAAAAATGAGAAACGATGTGTTAATCAGGAGGGTATTTCGCCTGGTGCCACTCAGTGGAACTAGCGTGAAATGCACGGATTGATTCCCGTGTCAATAGGAGGCTCCACACATCCATACTCCACACCAGCCACTGGTTTCACTGAACCATCAGATATTGGCTCTAAAGGAAATGCATTCGTTAATTAGCTATTTGAGAGTATAGCCAAGTGGAATTTATGAGCTCCGCTGTCAAGTACATTTCTAAGAGAGATCATCATAATAGATCACATGAGCAACTAATAACGAGAGTTTGCTTGAATCTTGGACATATTTGAGCCATTTAGAATTTGTAAGAGGAGGATAGCTACTTGGCGAAATACTTAAAATTGGAAATTAACCTTGCGAACCAAAATTTTCACTTTTAGTATTTTTAAGCTATTTATCATCTGTAGAAAGGAGCAATGTTATTATGGAAACCATTGAGGCTTGAATAGAATACCTAGTAAGGGAGCTCACATGTGATGCTAGGTACTTTTTCAATCTATTCTTTTATGCAAGCATTAATGGTTTTATATTAGTTGAAATATTATCCACTTGGCTCCATTGAAAAGGCTCTACATTGACAAAGGTCTTCAAAAATTAAAATCCTTTTATGGAATATAATCCCCCAATTAATATTAGCATTTCATGTTTTCTAATGATAAATTACTCATAAAGTTTCCAGTATCTATAAAATAAAGAAGGAGGAATATTCCCTCTAGATTTTGGCACTTTTTTTTCTTTTTTCAAACATTATCCACGTTTTCTACGCACGTAGCGCGTGCAACCCTAGTATTGGTAAAGAAATAGGTGCGTCCCTGAAAGACTTTTAGAACTTTATACACATTCTAATGATTGACATGCAGACTATGAGGTATATGCACCACTCCAAAGTCCACAACCAAACCTACCAGTTAGTGTCATCAAGCTGACACGTGGCAGCTGATATTAAGAAGGGATTTTAGGTGGGTGACGATATCAAATATCATCCGCGTGACTCCTTAACATGCTCTATCGTTACCCACTACCAATACGTGTACGGTTGCGGCATTAACCCACTAATAATTTACACCACCAGACAAATTGGCTTTGGAAGCATCTCGGTTGTCTATTAAGAGATGATGATTAAAATGACCTTTTCTCGTCCGAAGACAATCATCTCATCAAAATCATTCTATCTTTCTTATTACTGTACGTATATAAACGAATGGTGAGAGAATTAAAAGGGAACAATTAATTCTAAACTAAATTTAAGTCCATTGAAATCGTGAAGACTGTTGTACCCCTATATTAATAAAATTTAATAGTGAAATTATAAGGGCATTATAGGAAGGATGAATATAATTTCAAGCGTGCTTCATTGTTTTTTTTTTCCTTCATTAAGTTGAATACAATGAGGACAAATACCCTACAATCATAGCTTGAAACTTGCAATTTGAGACATCATCAGAACAGGTGACCCATTTGTCACCCACAACACACTCCTCTTTATTTTCTTTTTCTTTTTTTTATTTTTAAATTTTGTAAAACATTACACACGCTTCATATCGACAATTTGCTAACTAGAAAAATAGATTACCATTGTCTTAATGGGAATGACATCTGCTGACTGCTGCAATTTTGGGTTACATTGATGCCTTTTGTTGGAGTCAGTTATTGCCACGTGTAGCACCAGATGGTTAGTGATTTTTTAACCTGGGCTCATATGAAACATTTACAAAAACCAATAAACACTAATTGTCTTACTCAAACAATAGGACCAACACATCCCAAAATTGCAGTAGATTTTATCCCACCACAACGCGTTTTTTTTTTTTTTTTTGGTTGGGGCATGAGTGTATCCCAAGCCTTGGCTATGACAAGCACAACCAACGGGAGATCTTGAATCCTACATTGTTTGGGGATGAGAAGGTGTTGTAATGTCCTGATTCTTATAACAACGAAATTGTCCGCTTTGACCCGTCGGGCCTTACAACCAGATGGCCACTACTGTCCCACCTCAATGGTAGGAAAGCATTTTCAAGATTTGAAGCCCATGATCAATCCAAATCCTCCCTTTTCCATTACGATAGAGGTCGCTTTTTTATTAAAAAAAAAATTTATAAGTCGCTATTCTATCGTCCTTTCTCTTTCGCACTTTTTTGATTAATTATTATTCGTTTTTTTTACTAATACCCACCTTTCCTTTCGGTTCCCATCCCGTTAATGTCCTTAGTGGCATGAGTCATTAAGAGTTGGAAGAATTCTTAATAGTTGCACGATGAAGCAGGTAACACAACAACCATCTAAAACTGTAAGGACATGTGACGAAAAGCAAAAGAAACTAAAGGAGAAAGGCAGAGACCCCTTCGCTGGCAAGCAGGAGTAGTCCTTGTGAATTTGAACGTGCGTCGGACCTCTCCTTGTCTCAAGGGGGCCAAGAGCTTTGAGGAGCACACAACGTGGAAGGTGTAACGTATCTTTCGAGCCCTAACCGGAACCAGAGACTCCACCATGTCGTCTATGTGCTTCTGGAGTGCACGGCGAAGCTGCAACCAGCACAAGTGGACGAGTTAGTTGGATTGTTCTGGCTTGGGCCATTGATGGCTACACGTCTTCGAAATGCTGAAATTGTGGGGATATATTGTGGAATTCTTGTAAAGAAATTTGGAGCTTTGTTTGTTATTATTTCCTTCTGTTGCCTTGATATATATCGATCAGAAAGGTCAGGTCACACTCCCAATGGCAGAAATCATGGCAACCCATCATAATAATTATCAGGAGCTGTACAGGGCATGTGCTGCAAGCCTGCAACTGCACGGCTACATCCCGTTTTTAGGGGAATGAAATCGTTTGTCATGTTTTCCTCAATTCTTCTCTGATGTGGCCGTGAGATGCTGTCATGTGAAGCATCTCACGATAAATGTTTTTTTATTGTTATAAATGTTTTAGGTGGGCCTTATATGAAAAAACCATTAGCCGTGAAATGCTCCATATGACAGCATCTCACAACCACATCAGAGAGTAAATCAGGGAAACATGACAGACGATTTCAGAACAACCCGTAGAAAGGTTGCATATGGGTGGATTCATGTGCACATGAAGAAAGGTTGTGTCGTTCTCAATCCACCTAAGAAGAAGGTGAATGAGAATTTACGAGCTTCTTTCAATATTTTTAAGAAAAATTCACCACTCAACGACACCCAGAGACAAACAGAGGGTGACAGAGGCAGACAGAGCAGGTGGGCAGCTGGATTTCCTCGTACACAGTACCAAGATATATATATATATTATTTGCTTGTATGGGAAATGGGAAGGAAAATTTTCTTGGTTTTAATAAAAACCAAGAAATCCAATTACGTACAGACATGAACCACAGCTTTGTCTGGCTTTACCTCACGTGGGAGTGTTGGGGCACCCCTCTTCGGTCCTTTTCCAATGTCGTGTCGGCGCTATTATGGATAACTTAGATTCATACTACATACCCCTTGAATTGGCTAAAGGATTTGCATTCAGAGTCCAGCATTTATCATGTGTACCCAATTTCTCATCCACCCTTGTGTCCATTCATTGTGATTGGTGCATTCAATCATTTCAAGAGAGAAAAATGTATTTTTTTGAGTGGGATGCACCAATCACAATTGGCTGGCTGGTTCATGGGTGCGCAATGAATTGGATGTAGGTGAAAGCCCTTCCAAATGTGAATACATGTGTACAAGCTAGAGTGTATATTGTTTACACCCAATTTATTGTGCATCAATGTACCCACTCATTGTGATTGGTGCATTAGAAATGATTGTTTTAAATGGATGCACCAATCACAATTCATTGATGCCGGTTGCATGCGAAATTAGGTGCAGGCCCGTGTTTAAAAACCTGGAAAGCGCTGGTAATTCGCAAGCTTATTTGTCCGAGTAATTACGGGTGACTAAGCCGAGTTACCAACCTGGTTATTATACAATTAAAGGAATAAGTTTAAGAAATAAGTGAAAAATATATTGTTATTTAATGAATTTTTATCTAAAACCCGATTAATCGGAGAGAAGCTTGGTTAAATTTTGGGATTTACTCTATAGAACTACTTGGTAAAAACTATCTAGTTTTTAGGACGAGTAAACTCACAGCATAACCTATCCGAGTAACTCGGGCGAGTATTCCAAGTTACTCGTTGGTTTTTAAACAATGGTGTTGATGGTTGTACCTTATAGGCAGAGCCGGCAAAAATCGACCCGACCCGATGGGTCGACCCGCCAACCCGATTAAAAAGTGCATGCACCAACCCGATTATGACCCGCCAACCCGATTATGACCCGAACCCGACCCGATTATGACCCGATTACCCCATAATCCAATTTTAATAATATTTTTGAAAAAATGAAAAAAAATATATAATCGGGTTGGGGGGTTGAACCCGTTTAATGGCGGGTTGGGTTCGGTTTGGGGTTTCCCCAACCCGCCAGTAATCGGGTCAACCCGAACCCGACCAGTTTAACATCGACCTGATTATGACCCGACCCGTTGCCAGCTCTACTTATAGGCCCAAACATGCATATATGATAGGAAAAGTCCCAAATTTCCTGTTATGAGCTGGGCCAATTTAGAGGTTGGGATTGGTTTTTTCTCTTTTACAGAAGAGGCCTGCCTGGAAACAGATCACGGGCTTGGGTCAAGTGGAAGACCACCCCCTGCTAAAGTTACATAAAACAAAAGTTTCAGAATACATGTCATGTAAAAGTACTCAGTAAAAGTTTATGAATATCACCTCTCTTCGGTTAAAAAAGCAACTCTCAAATTATTGTAGATGTGGCATGTCCGTCGTACATGCGCCACCAAGTTCAAGCCCTCCTCGCCTCTTTATTAATGCTATTATAGTCGATTGGCTAAGGACTTCGAATCTGTTCTGGTATGGATACCCAGTCCACAGTTCTGGCTCCAAACGATTCGTTTTTCATCATGTTCGTACAATAATACACTTTGTCTTGCACCCTTACGCCAAAACTACATTATACAAGCTGTACCGTACATGAGAAATTATTGTAATAGTTGCATCCTATACTGCCATCACAATAGTAACTAGCATGATGCACGTGCAGTACTGCACATTGTGGGAGGGAGAAGTTGCTTAACCGATTGTTTGGTTAGTTATGTGACACTTTTAACAATTCTATCCCTTTACTAATGAAACTTGACAGTGTTGTATAAGGGAAAGTGTGGAAAGTTGAATATGACTCTTGGCGCGATTCCCAAGGGGGCGCCTCGCGCTATATGTAGTATATATTTGTGTTACATTCTGTTGCATATAAAAAAAATTTTGTTATCTTTCTATTCTTTATAGAGGTAACATTGGGACGATAACATGCCCCTTGTTTAGTATTGCCAAACTCGGGTTAGGGGCGGTGACTATACCTTTAATTTATTAAAATATTATTTAACATGTCAAAAGTATTATTTTCATATATAATATAAAAAGTTTATATTTATATATAAAATACATATTATAATAATTAATAGTTTAAATTCAGTGAGCTAATTTTGGGTAATTGGACTTTAATTTTTTCAAGATATTTGAAAACAAGTATCGTTTACCAATTACTAATCCCCATATTAGATTTATAGGTCTAATAATATGACTTACCAGTCTATAAATTGGATTTACAAATCTCTTAGCTGGATTTAAAATTCTACTAAAGAGGTTTATAAGTCTCTAAACTAGATTTAAAAGTCCCTGAACTAAATTTACAAGTCTACAAAATGGACTTACAAGTCTCATAATATGGTTTGCAAGTCAGTAAAGCGGTTGTTGCAAGCATTTGAAGTTGATTTACAAATCTATTAACGGGGTTTACAAGTCCATAAATTAGATTTATAAGTCTACCAATAGAATTTATAAACCCCTAATAGATACACAATAAGGGCTCCCTAATTGATATACACTAAGGGCATTGCTATAACTGGGCAACTAGACCGTACACCCCCAACCTGATACTAGCAGGTTAGGCAAGTAGCTAACCCTTGTCGGTGCGGGTCAGGTTAGCCAAAACCCACCCTATTGCCATCCCAAAACCCTTTTGTGCGTCATGGTAATTGGTAAGAGCTGAACCTCTAACTTAAATAAACTTTTAAATTTGGTGGAAGTTTCGTTGTGGATAAAGTAAACGAGATGCAACAAAGTTTCAATCTTCCCGGAAGCTTCGTTGTGGATAAAGTATATGGATAGTAATTTTATCATCTTAGTCCAAAAACAATTCCGGGAATGTATCCTATTTTTAGTCTGAATTTTGAAATTTAAAAATAATTTTGTTCCCACGTTTTCAAATTTGGGTATTTTACGGGTTATTTGGCAATGGTTTCTTTTTTTTTTTTTAAAGAAAACAATTTTAAAAAACTTTCAAAATTTTTTGGTGATTTTGGAAACTCATCCATTACTATATTAAAGCCAATAATGTGTTTTCTGATTGATATTTACTTTGTTACCGCTAATTAAATTAATTGCCACAACTTTTTTGTATCTATTTATTTTGCTACGTGCATAATGCGTGCATTTCTCTGACAGAGAAAACAAATTATTAAACTCGATAATAATTTATAAATTAATAAAAATATATTTTTATATAAATAATAATTATGATTAGAAAATCTAGTTATGATTTGAAGTCCAAAATAATTAGATTAATCAAACCAGAAATTAAGAAGATATCACAAAAGTTAAAAAATAATTTACTATTTTCAAAAGAAATAATTTTAATTGTTTTTTGGATTATTTGTTTAAACAATTTAAATTGCCCTGACCAAACACAAAATTGGGTTTTCTACGCCTCTTTTGATTGTTTAAAACTATCCCCACTAAATAAATAATTTTTAGGATTCTCTTGAAAAAAAAAGCGAAAATTATGGAATTGCTGTTCCTTTCGAAAGTTAAAAACATGATACGGGCGAAGATCTTTCTGCTACGGGCGAAGATCTTTCTGCCACAAGATTCCAATTTACAGTTACTTTTTAACACGTCAGTATCTAATTATAATTTAAAAATAAAAGATTTATCACATGCAAGGAATATCAGGATAGCTTAGTGTCCAATACGTCAAATCAACGGTGAATAAATTTCTATCACGGGGATCAACGGTTGCATGGGCTGTCCTCCATCTTACCCCACGGTGATATCTCGAGGTTGCTTTCGCTGGCTTCCCAACCGGTCCTTTTTTCAGTTTTTGTTTGTTCGTCGCTTAACAGACTTGTTTTTCCTTCGTTGTTCCTGCTCTGTGGATTTTTGAATCAGGTTTCGTAGCTTCGGCATTTTACTACGTCATTTCGCTGAAGAA
This sequence comes from Buxus sempervirens, assembly GCA_947561395.2. Lineage (NCBI taxonomy): Eukaryota > Viridiplantae > Streptophyta > Magnoliopsida > Buxales > Buxaceae > Buxus > Buxus sempervirens. The sequence goes on along the minus strand of OX387192.1, from coordinate 35,919,323 downwards.
TTCTTTGTTAATTTTCCAAATTACGGAGTAGGTTTGAATGTACCTTGAGAAATTCAAGGCGGTGGTCTGTTTTGTTATTGTTTCATTTGCGATGTTCGAAGTTGAAATCTGATTTGGTTGCTTCGTTGATTTGCTGTTGAAAATCAGATTCTTCGCTTCCGTTTTTTCAGGCGAGCAGTTTTAGGTTATTTGAAATTTCGAATCTGTATAATTCGATTAAGTTTCCTGTTCTTATTGATTTCGTAATATTCCCTGGTTCAAGTTGTAATGCAGCATTTGGTTTGAATGCATGAATAAATGAGCGTGGATCTGTTTGAGTTGTTAGATTTCCCAAAATTTTTGTAAATCTATTCTTTGTGATTCTTTTGGCGCAGAGCTCGTTTACGTTCGAGGATTTCGAGTAATCTGAAAGTGGCAGTACAGGCACATAGATTCTATGTTCTAAAGTGAATTTTAACTACATTTTCCTGTCGAGAACACTTGTTCATGCTTTTTCTCTCGGTTTGTTCATCTGGTCGAGGTGGCTGCAATGTCTTTCGACTTGGCCTCTGTTTTGACGAGGCTGAGTATGTTATCTACATCTGACCGTGGTTCCGTGGCCTCGATGAATTTATTCGTGGCTCTCCTCTGTGCTTGCATCGTTATTGGTCATCTTCTCGAGAAGAATCGGTGGATGAATGAGTCAGTTACTGCCCTTGCTCTCGTGAGTTATTTCACTTACTCTCTAGAATGATTAGTACAGTACTGTGGTCAACATGAATCTGTTACAACAATGGTCAACATTAATTTATTTCCCGTTTCTCTCCTTTTTTCACTTTTGGTCGTAAAATTCTATATGGGATGTGTAGGCAGTAATGGATTTGCTGTTAATTGGTTCAGGGTCTTTGCAGTGGAGTCGTTATACTGTTAACTACTGGAGGAAGAAGCTCGCGGCTTTTAGTCTTCAGCCAAGATCTTTTTTTCACATATCTTCTTCCACCTATTATATTTAATGCGGGGTAAGTTCATCCTTTCCTTCCACTTTTATATTTATGCTGTTTCCTACAGAAGGAAGGAGCTCCCTTATTTAAACCTTTTTTTTATTATTATTTGTGATTTTTAAATTTTTTCCTGACGGCCAGCTGTGGTTCTATAATAATTATTTTAAATATTTTTGTTATCCAGTCATAGTCGTACTTGTCTATCATTGTTTCTAATGTTATACAACACCATATTTTGTTTAATGGAATATTTGTGAGCATCTTTCCATCACACTTTCCATCACCATCTTCACTTGTTCTTTTACTTATTCTTGTTATGATCTTCTTCTTGGATTGTGAAAGCTCAACAAATTATCAAATGATTGTACCTGAATGCTCGTTGATAGCTATGATGATACCAGCAACATCAGCCATCACCACTCTCGATGGATATGGCTTCATTCATGTTCATGTTAAAGAGGATTTGCTGGATTTTAAATTTGTATCATGAGTTTATTATGCTGGTCATGATGAGGGATTTCGGTATATATAAGCCAGGACTATCTTATAGAGTTTAGACAAATTTCAATATTACTGATTCTCCTTCCAATACATGTATAGAAAAATTCAGAGCAATATGATGATGGAAGAAAGCTGCCCTAATCATCAGAATGATGCTGATCCTCTTGCTGCATATGTTATCTCGATTCTATGGTTCTTTCTGGCTATTGTGCCTCTCATCATGAGAGTTCTGGATATCTGGGAATTATATCCTTGGGACAACTCAATTAGTGAAATGCAGTGCAGGATAATCTTGCCTCTGTAGCTACCACTTTGAAGATTTTGAAACAGATTACCTATACGGGTGGTTGATGCAGATAATTTGTTAAGTTTTAATGCTGTAAAGATGAACATGGTGGGTGTTGTATGCCAAGAATGTTAATATGGGATCACTTCAAAGCTATCACGTAAGCTAATGAGGAAATGTTTATGTGAAAAGCTTTTTTCCAGTTTGCAATTCTATAAATTGAACTTTTGTATTAGCAGCACCAAGAGGTGGTACTCTGGCTCGGGCTGCAGAGTAATAATTATTCACATGATTCTTATCATCTCAATCTGTGCTGCACATGTGGTCCACCCACATACAACATAGCCAATGACCAGTTTCGACATTATTATGAATTTTCAGCGATTAAGGAAACAAATTTATGATATGGGCTAATGTTATAGGCAGAAATAGGAGATATTTATAATTGTATGGATTGGAGTAAAGGGGCTGAATGTGTGGGGAGGAATCCATCCCCTTAAATAGGCCTTGAATCATGATCTAATCCTATAATCTTGAAGGAATTCTCAAAGTAATCCACTAGCAGAAAAAATACAGCTAAAAGGGCTAGCCCAATGCACGAGGCTTTTGCCACTGTACGGGGTCTAGGAAGGGCAAGCCTTTGCACAATGGTAAGGTTGTTCCATTGCGGCCTAAAGGTCCCAAGTTCAAGTCACAGAAAACAACCTCTCCTCTTGAGGAGTCGGATCTTTCATGTAAATCCATAGAGAGATTTTTATTTGGAAATTTTACATATACTTCATTTGTAGATGTGTATACTATGTTACAGGATCTTTCTTTTTTTACTCATTTTTTTCTCTTTTTCCGTATTTTCCTTTTTTGATATATTGCTTGCAATTTTTAAGTCTGATATATATTCTCTTTTTGTAAATAATATTTCCTTTTTCGATTCACTATTTTCAAGCTGACTATTTGCAATTCTTTTGACTTTTTTCTTCAATCTTAGATCGTCATATCCAAAAGGAACATTTGAAGGATCTGACACATATCATGTACAATACCCATATTGTGTCGTGCACAGTTCCTTTGGGGTATTGTAAAATGTCCATGTAACATAGAGTGATTTGATGAACTCATGAAAGTACTTCAGAATCTGGAGTTTATATTCTGGTGTCCTATGAATAAGGAAGAGTGACCTGAATCAGGCTGCAAAAAGAAACACACTACTTTCTCGTTGAGATTTGCTTAGAAAACAAGGCTTTGATAAAATTACTTTTTGGCTAGAAGGAATTGAAATTAGATTTTTTACAGTGATAAGTCTGCTTGATCATGGTGACAATGACCTTGATCCGATGTTGCTAACCATGACGAATTCACTATGTATACAACACAAAAAATAGACCTATTTGATATCACCTTTCAATTTCAATTTGAATTAGCAAAAATAATGACTCCTTGCATAAAATGGGTTGCAAACATTCATGATCTGTATGTGAATTAGTTAGAATACTTATTTCTCTATCTGTTATCTCATCTGGGGAGTGCTTTTTTTGGCGTAAACAATTTTGTGGTCTCTTGGAGAATGATATGGATTTGTTAGGGGGGAAAGGATTCAAAATTCATGAGTTGACATTGTCATAATTTAGTAATGTTTTTATTTTTTTCCCCTTTTTGCTTATTCTTTCTTTTCCTTATTTTTTAATGAGAGGTGGATTGGTTAGGCAATTTTGATTTGTTTAACGCTTCAAGCTTCTTAGTTCATAGAGAAACAAATAGATTGGATCAATTATCTACAGGGGTTCTAGAGATGAGGATGCTGTATATAGAATTAGAGCTAGATGGCTTACATGCAAAGATGCTTCTAAAGTGTTGTGGGATTGATGTATTAAACTAAAAGAAAATTTTATAAGACATCGTTAATCTTGGTATGATGTATCACCCCTTGTGAATCCTAGTACACGCCAAGTCGGGATGCTAGGCTAACCAGGCGCCAATGATATATACAAGACCTGCGTAGCAATTAGCATGGGCATGAGGACCCTTACACATTGTAACTAAATATCTAGGCCTACCAATGATCCTCACCTATTACCATTGAGGGACCAAGGTAGTTATCTCATATATTTTTAAGGCATCCTAACACCAATTTTGTTGAGTCATCTATTTAATTGAACCAAATGATGGTTTTCTGTCAACGTGGATATGAGGTTGTAATTCTCCTTTTGCGATGAGACACAAGGGAATTGACATAGGACTGAAGCTCTTTGAATCTACGAGTCTACAGCTGGACCCACATCAAATTTATTTGCCTTGTCTGATACCTTAATTTGTTTATGGCTTCTTTCCCAGGTGATCTTTGCTCCACCACGACTTCCTCAGTTTTCCTTGAAAACCATTAACTCTCTTGAGCCACGAAGAAAAAGGTGATTGGGTTAGAATGCTTGGAGTTAAAGTAGCATATAAGATAAGTGTTCATGGGATGAGAATGTTGAGATCAATGTGGAGGATAAATTCAAACACTAGGATAGAAAATGACTCAATGCAAGAAGATTTAGGTGTTAGATGAAAAAAAAAGTTGTTTGGGCATGTAAAGAAAAAGCTCGAGCAAGCAGCTGCGACTTTGTGAATGACTACTCATTTAAAAATCGTAGAAAGGTGAGATGAAGACCAGATAGAACTTGGATGAAGTATATCAAAAAGAAGTTGGATACTCATTATCTGACTGAAGATATGTTTTTTGATTGGTAAGGATGCGGGAAAAAGTTCATGTTGCTGAGCCCAAACTATTTGGGATAAGCCATTTTGTTGTGGTTGTAGTTTTGCAAGACGAGTTGTGAACCATATTGGACTTGTTCATTCTTTTCTATTGGCTGTAGTTTAGTTAAATTTGACACAATAAGCCATTTAATATTTTGATGGTGTATTTTGTCGGAAAATTTTCAGTATGGCAGAATATTATATTGTCATTTATCAACTAAGATGATGATGCTTTGTGCAGTTGCACGAAGTAGGTCAAAGGAACATGATAAGTTCAATCAACAGCCCAAACCTAGTAAAGGAGCTTTTTTTTTCAGGCACAATTTAATCTAAATAGCTCCCCTCATTGCTGAAATGTATTTTATATATGTGTGCAGTTCTATTAGTTTGTGACTTTGCTTCTACTCTGTGTCAGGTTCCAGGTAAAAAAGAAGAATTTTTTTCACAACTTCATGACAATAATGCTTTTTGGTGCTGTTGGTACATTGATATCCTTTGTCATCATATCACAAGGTAATTCATCAATTGAATGTAATTAAGCTTATTTAGGTATTACATTGACAGAGAATTTTTAGATAGGAAGTCTCTTGTAAATTCTGTTATGCTGCAAATCTGTTGAACAATTCTGTTACATGCAACAAAAAAATTATTATTTCCAAACATGGGAAATTACTTATGTGAGATGCCACATCAATCCTGGTGCACCTCAGGTAAAATGCTTCTGTACCTGGTCATTCATATGCCTCAATTTATAAGTTAATGGAAAATAACAAATGCAACTGTAGCAACGACAAAGTGCTTTATCCCAAGTTCCCCTAGTTAAAGCCAGCAATAAGAATTATGTTCTTCAATTACAATATATCAGAAATGGTATCTTATTTCAGATTATTAAAATGTAGCAAATATACATGTTTTTATTCTCTAAGTATGTTGTCGTAATTGAGTCAAGTCATCTACTAAATTCCACTTTCAAAAAAAAAAAAAAAAAAAGGAAACAAGGTTATAGCTATTATCAAACAATTTATAAAATCTTTTCAGTCTTTACAATTATTATTATTATGATCTAAGAATGATAGTGTTTGAATATTTTGCAGATGGAGATGCAATAGAGTACTAGTACTATATGAAAAATATCTTTGTAAAGGACTTGTCATCTTTAAGGAAGTTTCTAATTGTACTATATGCTTGCTACATCAAGAACCATGTTCATGTACAGGTGTAGGGGACCTGATGAAGGGACATGGATACATCACCCATTAAAAAAAAAATGACAGCATAATGTCCATATAAATAAGCAAGCTTTATTTAGATTTATTATTTGTATTCAATAATAAAAACATCTAGCTGGAAAATGAAGCAATTGTCAACTCTAAATGTGACGACACGAAAAGCTAAATGTGGTGGTGTAATAGAAATATGCAAAGGAATGCTACTTTTACCATCTTAAATGACCACTAAATGTTACTGGTTACGGATTGGAAGGTTTGGCCACATTTTCCATGCCCATGTTGTGTCATATCCAGCACAGGCATGGCGAGAAAAGCTCAGGGGGCCGGATATCATATACACATTTTATTGCTTGTGGCATTTTGAGCATGATATCTACAAATTAGAATTGTATTTAATCCTAACAATTGAAGTGTGTTATCTATCTCAAAATTATGATTAAGTTTTTTTAACCATATGAGCTAGCTCGACTTGTAAGTTCTGATCTTAAGCTCCATAATCAGGGTCATCAGTCAAGCCTAAGCTTGGAAAGAGAAAAACTCATTTTAATAACAAGGTTGAGTTGAACTTAGGTTGGTTGTCTTATTTAAAGCTTGGTCAGGTACTTAATTGAAACTATAAATTGTACGTTATGAATAGAGTCAATAAAAGATACCAAGTCATAAAATTATATATATTTTGTAGATTTTAATTTATTTTAATGTAGATCCTAATTTACTTTTGACATTTTAAATGTCCAAATCTAATTGCTTATGTGATCTTATAACAATAATGTAGTTACCCTAGCCTGGGCCCAAAAAGAAAAATTTAATGAGCTTGAACCATGCTTGGGCCTTACTCAAGGTTTACAAGCCTGAGATGAGCTGGGCAATGCTCGGCTGTGCTCAGCTCATTTATAGCCCTAATTATAATGCAATATGTGTAAATGATGTTCATAAGCAGGCAATGGTCTCGCTAGATTTGACAACCTCCCTCTCATTTATCACCTAAGATACCTGTGGGGATTAAACATGCTAAAAGTTATGGTTTAAGTACTTGGAAAAATGTTTAAATCATAGGCAAAGTCTTATAATTTATCTGTTTCTCATCATGAAGAGTAAAATGTTTGAAGAGTAAAGTTGATGCATTCTTACATGATCCGTTTGAATAGATAAATCCTTATATGTGTGCCTGTTTGTGTGTGCGCACGCGCTATTTCAGGGATGACAAGTGCATCTCATCCATTCATCTGACCTGTAGTTTATTTATACTGTTTAATAGGTTTAATGCATGAATGAGACTATGAATCTGTTAAGTGTTCATTTGGGATGATTCTAAAAAATGAAATTATTGCTGAAATCTAGGCTCATGATTTTTAGTCTTTCATCATTTCCCAGGCGCTACACAACTATTTAAAAAGTTGGAGATTGGTTCCTTGGAGATTGGAGATTATCTTGGTAATAGGTGTTGCAATCTTTTTTTCATCTTTTATTTTAATATCAGGCTATAGTTCTGTTTGAATTATACTAGTTTTGCTCCACTTCCTGTTCTTTTATCCTTGCGACTAACAGCAATTGGAGCAATCTTTTCTGCAACAGATTCTGTATGCACCCTTCAGGTACAGTTAGCTCTACAGATCTACCAAAATGTTTTGATTTTGCAATAAGAATAATGGCACTTATTGCTACTAAATGTCTTACTATGATGTTCTAGGTTCTTAACGAGGATGAGACACCTTTACTGTACAGTCTGGTATTTGGGGAAGGTGTTGTAAATGATGCCATGTCAGTGGTGCTTTTCAATGCAATTCAGAGGTTTGACCTCACTCATATCGACACCAGCATTGCCTTGCAGCTTGTTGGAAATTTCTCCTACTTATTTATTACAAGTACTGTACTGGGAGTTTTTGTGAGTCTCTCCTCTCTCTTTCTTTCTCCCCCCACCCTTTTTACTGCACATGCATGTCAACGTAACCGTCATCTTCCAAATCTAATCCCAACCACACTTTTGTGTTTTTCACTGTATATTTCTTCATAAATTTGCATGCATCCATGTGGAACTATATTTTTTGCAAACTGACTTCTCTTTACTTTGCAGGCTGGACTATTTAGTGCTTATATTATCAAAACGTTATATTTTGGCAGGTTTGTCCTTCAGAACCAGTCTTTTCGTAGCCATTTTTCCAAATGCTAAGGCATGAGGCTGGACTTTTACTTTACTAAAGCTTGAGGAGCATGCATTGTGCATAAAACAAAAGCGTACATAAATTATAAGATAAAACATCATGAATAAGGAAAAGTTCCAAAGACAAAAAAAAAAATGGGAGAAATGATGTTAAAAGTTAGAAGTGGATAATCATAAGCTTTAATAGTTTCAATACTCCAACTACTACAAAGCTTCCAAACTTATAGAAGTAGGTGGATGCATGGGTTTCTTCAATCATAAAGAAAGATAAAATTGACATAATTAAGGAACTGGTACATTAAAGGTTTATTAATTTGTTTATTTGTTCACATTCATAGAGAATAATGCAAGATTGTTATTGGTTTACATTCTTATTTTTGTGATCACTAATTGTAATTAACGTTAGGATGCAAGCCCAAGGCATGAGACCAACCACAAGGCATGAGGTGTAACCGTGTAAGCCTCATGTAAGCTTCAGTCTTTGAATGCATGAACATCTTTCGATTTGGTCTTTTTAGTCTTATGATGTTTATCAAGCCTCTCCTTGTGGCAAGCCTTGAAGCATAAGCTCCAGATGCCTCTTAAACACTGGTTCATTATAGTAACTGCTGGTTAATGCTTTTGGTATTGGACCCTTTACTTATTGTCTTGCCAGGTCTGCTGCTGATTGCTCTTCATTTTATCTTATGGTGTCACACCTTCTTGTGAGAACCTTTTTGTATCTTATTAATGTTTTACGTTGGCATTTGAATGCCAAACAAAGGATCTACCAACCTTATGGTTTTGGGATTGCCCTTTGCCTCTATGATTTTGTACCAGATGTGATGTTATATCATCCCATGTGCCATACTCTTTATCAGTGGCAGCTATCTGAGATTTCCCTTCTTAAATTTAGCATCTTGAGTTATAGAAGGTAAAGTAATGTAACCATCAAACGGCACATGCAAAAGTTTTGACAATATTTACTGCCACATTATTTTGTCCTCAAATAATTAACACCAAAATTAGCATGTCATTGTTACTTTAATTTCTGTGAAATAACTCTAATGTATGAATCTCTTGCAAATTTCAGGCACTCTACTGATCGCGAGGTTGCTCTTATGATGCTCATGGCTTACCTTTCATATATTTTGGCTGAAGTAAGGCTTATTTTAACCTTTGGGAGCCTTAATGAAGGGCTCTGTTTGCTTTTTATGCTTACTGATTCTGAATGGTGCAGATTTCTGTAATTTGATCATGATGGTTTGTTACTCATTTTTTTTTTGTTGCCTTGCAGCTATTTTCTTTAAGTGCTATTCTCACTGTGTTCTTTTGTGGGATTGTCATGTCCCACTACACATGGCATAACGTGACCGAGAGTTCAAGAATCACTACCAAGTATGTAATATTTTCCCTAGACATTTAGAACCGTATGGGTCCATTTTTCTTACCATATTGTTATTTTTTTTTCCCTTTCCTAGGATATCTGTGAAACCCAATGAATCCTTAGGCTTTATAATCACTTGGCGTGTGTACGACCTTAGTAGGGAATAGGTTATGAGAATCTCCATGCAAAAGGCTATAATAATTGGACAACTTTCAACCATCTGATTGTCATGTTAATTTCAGAACCACGGATCTGTGTTTTTAGATATTTATCCATTGTCTCACAAAAACATATATCTGATGGTTAATAACTTAATATCACTTGATTGAGCTCATACTCGGAACTCTTGATCTCTGATGTGCAATCAATCTGATGTGAGTCCCAAGGCAAGACAAGTATCAAAATCCGGTGTCTGGTTCTTAAGCACTAGTCCCTAGTGTTCTTAAGCACCTCTCCCACTCCACCATCTCCCTGCATGCATGGCACCCTGTGCAGAGACGCCCAACCCCCCCACACAACACCCCAACACCACCAACCCCCACCCCAAACCCCCCAAAAGAAACTAAAGGGAAAAAATTCATTGACAGGCTTTTGGTGATTTTGAGGGTGGGAAGGAGGGGGTGCAGGTGGTTGGTCACACATCTTGCAGACAATCATGAAACTAATGTTGTATTTCTTTTCATGCATTTTTGCAGACATGCTTTTGCAACGTTATCTTTTATTGCTGAGATTTTTATCTTCCTTTATGTTGGAATGGATGCCTTGGACATTGAGAAGTGGACAGTTGTACGTGAGAGGTATTCTCTTCTCCCCTACTAATAGAAATTTGTGGTGTCAGAGTAAGCACACTTACTTTTCATTAAGTTGCTTATATAACTGACTTGTTGCAATGAAGAATTTATTCATTCATGGAACATAATTCAACTTTTGCAGTCCTGGAAAATTAGTGGGAGCCAGTTCAATGCTGGTAGGCTTGATTCTGATTGGACGAGCTGCTTTTGTTTTCCCTCTGTCCTTTCTGTCCAACTTGGTTAAGAAGTCTCCAAATGAGAAAATTGGTGTCAAGAAGCAAGTAGGCATTTTCTGCTTCCATAACTTAAAGGTCACGATTTTCTGAAAATTTTGACATTCTATGAGGACATATATCTTCATTATGCAGGTTACAATTTGGTGGGCTGGTCTTATGCGAGGTGCTGTCTCTATTGCACTTGCTTATAATCAGGTAAAATATAAAAAAAAAATTTTAACAGGCTGATGGTTGCTAATCTAGAAAAACATTACTGGATGAAAGAGTTGTTCCAAATGAAGTTGGATCATCAGATCATTTCATGCTACATAGCCTGATGAGAATGTGAAACTGGTTCACTTGAAAATATTTAAATAACATAACCCATTCAAAAAGGAAAATATGGATAAAAGATTGCTTATTTCCCTGCCATAGCTGGAGTATATTGGAACCTTGTAATCCATTAAGCAGACGTTTGTTGTCTCTTTATTGAACACTAATCTAAAAGACAGAAAATCATTACTCAAAGTGTTCACTATGTATTTTTGAACTAGATACCATGTTCTTCTTTATTTTAAATATTGCTGAAGTGAGCAAGTAGTAACAGGCTTGCAAACTTCCCATGCTGTTTGCTTTGGAAGTTCAATTTAACCCCTTGTCATTTTGTGGGAAGTCAACTGTGTCCATATATGAAAATTTTCCATGTCTGCATTGCTGATTAGTTAGTTTGTTTCTTACTTAAGCACGTTATTGATTTTATTAACTTCCATTCTCTGTCTTTGAAATCTGAAACATAAAGAAGAAACCTAATAAGGGTATGTTTTATTAAGGCATTCATTCCCTAATCATTGTGTATTTTTGTCAGGTTAATTAAGTGCTTTCTTGTATATGGGAATAATTGTATACATAGATACATAGATGCATTTCATGCTTGTAAATAAAATATATATATATATATATATATGACATCAACATGGTATTTAGCTTATATAATGAAGCCATAATTTTGATGTTTATTCAGTTCACAAGTTCTGGACATACTCAACTTCGTGCGAATGCAATCCTGATCACAAGCACCATAACCGTTGTTCTTTTCACCACAGTGGTAAGACTCTGTTCTTTTATGATACCAAACAACTTGACCAAACTATAATTTGGGCGTTATCTCCTTGAATCAGAATTGTGTTGCTGTTCTTTTTCGGAATTGGGTTTAATCTGCACAGATTGAAAACTGCATTTTCATATTTAAATATGATTTGGGAAACCAATAATATCATACTCCAATATGTGGTGTTATGTGGTGCTTTCCACTCATGATAGTGGTTGTCATCATGGTAGTGTTGTTGGTGTTTGTAGGTGAGGGTGGCTATGTAGTGATGATAACAGTGGTGGATGCGGATGATGGTAATTATAGTAGGTAGTAAATTGGATGACCATTGAGAAAAATATCTCAAAAATCTCCTCAAGTTTAACTCTTGGAAGTGAAAATAAGGACCATTAACATGTTTTCTTTGCTCCCTCGTTTACACTTGTCAGTAAAATGAAGGAATTTTTTTTTCTTTTTGCTTCTCCATCCATTTTCTATCAATCCAAACATACCATAGGATTTGAGTAGTTTTGCAAGTTCTTGTTGATTGCACATTTTTGTGTCAAGGCATGTCTACTCTACCTCATCAAGTTTCTTGTTGAAAATAATAATCTTTCAATATTTTTTACCTGCTCAGGTGTTTGGATTGATGACTAAACCTCTTGTGAGGTTCTTGCTGCCGCCCCAAAAACATTTGAGTGGCATAGTGTCTTCGGAGCCATCTAATCCAAAATCCTTCACAATCCCACTTCTCGTGAACGTGCAGGATTCGGGAACTGATTCTGTTGATTACAATGTCCACCGTCCAACTAGCTTACGCATGCTTCTGACCACCCCAACGCACACTGTTCACTATTACTGGCGTAAGTTTGATGATGCAATCATGCGTCCCGTGTTTGGGGGGCGGGGATTTGTACCCTTTGTCCCTGGGTCACCAATTGAATGCAGTGTCCATCAGAGGCAATGAGAGGAGAAAAACAAGATGGATATGTACAAATTCATAAACCGATCTTGGATATCAGTGGACGTATTTGGCATCCAATCATAATGGTGACCATAAGCTCCGATTATCGGTGACGGAGATGTACCTCAACCCAAGAATGGGGATAGGTATACTATTGAGTTCTTTTTTCTAACATTTCGGCCGCTATATGGTGGGTCATCTTTTAGATTCTCTCATTTGGCTATGCCTTCACTTTTTGCAAAATAAGTTCTTCAAAATTTGTGTTTTCGTTTCCTCCGATGGTTGATTAGTATACAGCATTGGGGTTCAGGTAAAGCCTTTCGCACCTTTATTTGGAGTTTTTTATTTTTTGAGGGGTAAAATTCATCTTATTTGGAGTTTCCTTAAACAGTAGAAGGGTAATATGACAAAAAGAACACAATGTTACTAATATTGACATCTTCCCTGACACTCGCGTATACACGCTCACGCACATAATCACCAACTTCCAATGCCTTAGGTGTCATTTGGTGGGGTTTTTGGATTCTGGATTCTACCAGGATCTAAAAACCAAGGCTTATTAAATTGTTTGATAGGGTTTTTGAAAGTTTGATTTTAATAACAGATGCTAAAATCTACCCAAAAACCACAATCCTTTTCTCATGGGTTTCTATAGATTTTGATACTCAAAAAGTGGTGGGTCCCACTTGAACACAAATACTAAAGAGCTATTAATGGTGGTGGGTCCCACTTAAACAATGTGCTAAAATCCAAAATATTCAAACAAGATTTTGGATTCTAACAATGAGCATTTACAATCTTGATTTTCAAAATCCAAATTATTATCCGGAATCCACAATCTAGAAGCCATACCAAATGGCCCCTTAGTTTTTAGTTTCATATTGATAAATTCTTAAGCTGCTTGTTTGACAGCGTAGATCCTTTTAATACCCGGACTTAGGTTGGACCAATTCTTAGGCTGCCTTCCTGAGAGGATAAAGCTTTTCTTTTATCTTCTCGTTTTATCCTTTTTCTTTTTAGTTGGTGAATCTATGTAGGTTGTTGTTATCAGTGCCTAACCCACCACCGACCTGGATCCTCATTCCACGCTCTGTCTCCTTTGAGGGTAGGTAATTTGAAACCAATTAAACTAACAACCTAACCCACCACCGACCTGGATCCTTATTCTATGCTGTGTAGTTAACTTGAAACCAATTAAACCTTGCCACATTTTCTGTGAAAATCTAGAGGCGTGGAAAGTTCCGTTTGGTTTTTAAGTTATAACAGGAGATTTTGGTTCTAACAGAAAATTCTATACCTTAAGGCTCTGTTTGTTTCACCGGAAACTATTTTCCAGAAGAAAATTTTTAAGTGTTTGGATTTAAAAATAAGAAACTGCACTTTGCTTAACAACCATCTCCTTCACGTCCACATTCTCCGATTTTCATTAAATCTGCAGGAGAGACGCAATTTCCGTGACGGTTTTGGAAATCTGTTATCCTTGTACCGAATTCTGCTGTTACAAATCCTCAATCTCCCAATGCAGGACTTCGAATGGCTCTTCTTACGCCCAGAATTCCACCAAGAGTCTTCCCAAATCCATACACGGAGAGAGAAGGAGAATCAATTTCAGGACTTCCTACGGAGGGAGGAGCATCAATCTCCGAAATGCTCAAAAACATGAGAGAAGGAGCATCAATCTTCATTCACGGAGAGCGAAGGAGCATCAATCTAAATTCAAGATTTGCAATGGTTCCTTTCACACCCAGAATTCCACCAATACTCATCCCTGAATCCATTCGCGGAGAGAGGAGTATCAATTTAATGGAGGCATTCGTGCCCAGAATTACATCGAGACTTCTCTGACCCACCAAATAGCTTCTTGACCCAATCAATTGATTCTAATGCAACGAAGAAGCCATGATCGAGACTAAGAGCCTTCAATATCAACTGGATCACAGGAGCTATCAGTCTAGCTCGATCATGCGAATGTTTGTTTTTCTCCGGAAAATAACTTCCGCCAATTATTTTCCTCTGGTTTTGGACCATTTAGGAAAAAAAATTTACGGCAATTTTTATTTTCTTCTAAAACAAACACTCGGAAAAGTTAAAATTCCAGAAAAAAATTTTCTTTTCCGCAATTTCCGGTGAAACAAACACAGCTTAAGAGGATCTGGATCCCTAGTTCTCCTGTGGAGTTTGGCACATTGCTTGCACCAATGCCTACTTTATGTAAGATATCCACTCACCCACACCACGCAATATCGTGGTCCCCTCATATGAGCATCACAGAAAAGTTCCAATGCAGTAGTTACTATACAAAACTGGATTATTATCCTTTATTCAAATAAAGCAGGCCCCTTCTACGTGCAGATTTCAGTTAAAAGGTTCCTATGTATAGTTGTATGCACAAAGTCACGATAATAAGCAATCAAATGCCTACGTTTGACCACAACACAGGAAAACTTCTAAATAGTTACAAACTTAGGACTATCGCTAGTTATGCCTTCAAGACCTTCTTAGCAGCGTGAAAGGTATCCAAGTGTCAGACTAATAAGTGCGACCATCAAAACAAACAGAGGTGGAAAACCAACCTGAACTCTTCTTGCCCCGTCAGTCCTTCTCAACGTTACCTGAAATGAGGAAAAAATCAACGCCATTCAACAATAAAAATTCTGAGAAGTTTGTGGCATATTAATTCATGGAAGGGACAGTGCTCGACACATAGGTGACTACATAAAACAAAAACAAACAAATATGATATTCCAGTATGAGAGCTGTTTGCTTTAAATGATCGTCTGCCACAGCTCTCAACTCGAAAGTAAAAAGTAATTGCAATTTATTGAAACGAGAAAGTAGAGATGGTCAATAAAACAACTAAGGCACTATCAAGTGTATGAGACTACGGTTAGGAGAGGGGTGTGGGTTGTAGGGGAAGGAAAGAAAATGAAAAAGTACAAGTAATCTTAGTGGCATCGGAGAGGCAGGTGAGATGAGCAAGATTTTCTGGTGACACTTTAACTGGAACTTTATTCTTAACTGGTGGCCTAACCATCTGATATCAGGATGCATTTTCAGGTACATAATTGAAATTTATGAGATTGGACAAATAAAATGAAGATATTTGAAACAAAATAACACAGTTAAGGAAGTTACTAGTTCTTTCTGTAATCTCTCACTCTCCTGAATGTTTGTGCATCTCTCTTCTGTCAGCTTCATGATGGTAACTTCATCCTGTAGCAAGAGGTTGAACAATTATACTTTTAGAACTTCAAGGAGTGGAGATACCACTATAGATATGTTTTAACCAAAGTGCATGGAAACAAATTATCCATCCAATTACATGAGACCCAACAGCTTAAGGAAATGGGTGGATGTAATATAAATATGGGTCATCCTTAGGTAAGTCTATCAACACTTATCAGGAAATCAGGAGTGCAAACACTTGGTTTATGGAACCCTGTTTTGGAAAAAATCCACAGCTAGGGGCGGTCGTGCAAATAATTTTCCCATCAAGCCCTTGCTTCCAAAAGCATCAAATTGAGTTCATCCCAGCGAGCACATAGAAAAGAAAAACATAATGCAAGTTCAAATGTTAACAAGCTATTTGACTAGGAGACTGAAAATTTTGGAAATACTGACCTCAAGTAGTTTTTTCTCCAATTTGTTCACCTTTGATTTTAATCTGTCAACGTCATTAGATAACTTTAACTCCTTGATATCCCATGCTGACTTTAGCTCCTCGATGTTCTTTGATAACTTCAACTCCTCCACGTCATTGACTAGTTCCACATCATCACTCCTTTTAGGTCTCAACTCCTTATCCTCGGCAACTTCTGTCCCCTCTACATCCATAGCTACCTGACACAAAATGAAAGAAACACAAAAGGTTGGTCTGAAGGACTCCTAGTGAGACCATACGTAAAATGAAAGTTTACTGGTACAATCTGCATTCCTGAACTTAGGCAAGTTATAGCAACGGATTGCAAACTCCCAAAACCTTTAAATCAATCGAACGTCAACAAAGATGGAGAGAGACAAATCAACCAATTTACAACCAAGAAAGCCACACTCATCATTTCATTAAAATGTCCATCCCCTTGAATGATGGTTTTATTGATTTTTGTTTTTAAAAAATGGGGAAAAAAAAACCAAAGCAAAACTCCAATAGAACCGAAAAAGAAACTCACAGTCAAGACAACAATTAACAAGACAAAAGAAGTGTTGGCAAACTCTCAACTGTCAAAATTTTAAAAGAAATTTACTTCCAAAGGTAAGACAAAAATTAACACGACAAAAGAGGTGTTGTGGTGCCAGTAAACAATTGATTGTCAAAATTTTAAAGCAATTAAAAAATTCTTTTACCATATGAGGAGCAGGGAAGTTTTCAACTCCAGCCATTTCTTGATCCTTCAATATTGGGTCTTCAGAAAGTGGCTGCTGCTTCAACTTTCCATTAATTGGTCGCATTATGGGAGAATTGGGTGGACTAACAAGGACCACTCTCAACTTGGTTTCTTCGATGTAATTACCTTTGTCTTTGGAAAACTGCCAAATAAAAAAGAATTGATAAACAGGGATATAATTATAGTCAAGTTGCAATTATAAACATTTACCATGTCAGGTGTAATATCCCCTGGAGTCGTCCCAAAGGGAACAATAGTGCTCTGAATTAGAAATTTATCCTTGCACTCCATATCAGGTGGAGCTGACCGTTGAGCTTGCATAATGACTGCCTCAAAACCAAAGGAAAGGTAGGGATTGGCATAAAACATAACACAAAATAGTCTATTGAAGAGACACCATGAGCAATTACTTACAATTATACCTTGGCTTGTAGCCGTTATTACAATTCAGGAGGTCAATACGGATAATGATGGTTTTCCTTTTTAAGTTATTTATCTATTTTGAGTTTAGTCAGATGAATAACAGAAAAAGATCTATTTATTTAGAGACTTACAATTGAGGTATGTCCTGGTAGCAAATAAGTAGCAATCTACACTCTATAGCTCCCTGGGAATAGCAGCTCACCTATTCTATTTTAAAGGAACCACTAACATCTTTTAGAACATTGGGGATCATTTTTCTAACATCAAAATTAACTGAACGCCTATAGATCATCAACTATTTCAAGCTCATCAATAAGTTTGAACAGCTTTACATATAAAAGGAGAAGGCTTCACAAAAAAACTGAATATTAGCTTAGCTATGTCTAAACTAAGGCACACAAGGAATCTTAAACATCAAAGATTTCAAAACAGGCACAAAATAAATGTGGACAACCATCATCCATATACTATGTCAACATCATTGATCACTTCCCAAACCATTTATCCAGCTCCTAGGACCAAGTCATTAAATTTTATGCTAACTTGTGTTTCTCCTGTTTCTTTCTCCTTATGCAGCATGGCTTAAACCACACACACACACAGACATACAAAGAAAACAACTTGACAAATATCAAGTTATCAACTAAAAATCCCCCAAAGCCACCTTGCCCCTAGCTCATACAAATATTCATGCGCCAGAATCAATCCATGATTATATGTCTAGATGGTAATTTTTTTTATTCATTGGAATTCAAGACATACCATGACACATCACTTACATCAGTTAGCAATATTTTGTAATGAAAAGCTTGTAACTACACAGACTCAAATGCAACAAAAATCTATTTTCCTTTGTAAGAAGAAGAAAAGCTTTTTCCAATAAAAATAAAAATATACGAAAAAGGAAAGTTCACTTCAATCAACAAGGCATTTAAAAATGTCTACCATTTTTTTTATCAACTACTTCCTTTTCATCGTAACTCGTAAGAAAAGAATGGTTTTTGTTCTTCCTTTTTTTTTCAGATATGAAGAAATAATTTTTTAAATATTATGTTTCAAATCCACTGAAATGCACTAATTTTCAAATGAAATTTTGAGCATCAACATCATGGTAAATGATTCACCCAAACTATAAAATCAGCAACAACTCACATTTAGCCCTCCAATCTATCAGTCACACCTTCCATGAAAGCAAGTTTTGTCCTTTCATGATAAATCTTACTCAAAATCGTTACGAACCTCTCCCATGCTATTTAGAGCCTTCAACCTACTCCAATGCAGTGACTGTAACATTGGTCTCAGCTATACCTGTCTGAACCATCTATTCTCTCACTTCCTAAATTACTGACATTACATCTACATTCCTTTAACTGCACCGATTTTTGAATTCGGATTTCTTGGCATCCATCTCAGCAATCCATCACAAGGCACAACATGGTTTTTGACTTTGTAGATCATAGTCACTTCTAGCGCTGTATGAAAATCTTCCTTCTAGTGTGATCAGCACTAGCTGCTCACAATGGCTAAATGTATACCATGATAAATAAAGAGGTAAAATTCAAGATGAACAATGTACAAGAAAAGGTCAAAATGATAAAAAATATCAATACGGTAAGGTAATAAAAGGCCATATACCTGTGAAATCATAAGTTGAATTAGGCTTTATAATTCCTATGTTTGGCCGCACGCAGTACTTCTTTGGAGATGTAGTTTTAACCTGTTAATTTTGTGCTCAAACTATCACTATCCATAAATTTCCCATCACAAACCAACAAGTTTTTGGCATTCATATTTGTATTATATACATATGTATAGTCACATAAGGGAATAAACTTAAAAAGAAAAAGAAAAGAAATCTATCATATGAATACACAAGAAAATTTAATTTGCACCTTGAAAGCAACATACTGATCAGAATTATTGACAAGTTCAACTGAGCATGAACTTTCCTTCTTCAACTTAACTGTAAAAGGAAAAATAAAATGTCATACCCAAACAGCTCCTTAATTTATATGTCAAGAAAATAAGACAAACATAACAAAATAAAAGAAGCAAGTCAAGACTATCACTTTCTTCCATTAACACAGCTACAGGTAAACTGCAATCACTCTCCATAAAATAGACGACAAAATGATCAAATAACATTCTTGAGAAGGATAGAAATGACGGCAAGAATAAACAACACAAACAAAATGTCAATACAGTCATCCGATATAAAATGAAAGGACATAATGCTTTCAGGAAGATGAATTCTAATACAATGTATAAGAACAAAGGACATGTTCAAAATTGTACTAATTGCTGTGGAATTAAGCTTTTGAGCCATATAATGAAGTTATAGGTGAGAATGATAGAAAAAAATTAAGAAATTAAACCAAGTGTCAAAATGGTTTTGGATACTGGTTAAAGACCTAGGGAGGCCGCTATAAAAAGATGTAAGGGAGAACTCATTAAAGGACAATAGAAGGTGAGGAGAAGACCAAAAATAACTTGGAAAATACATCTTGTAGAAGGATTTGGATACTTACAATTTGACTGAAGATACAGCTTTTGATTGGAAAATATTTTTACTGAATTATCCAAGTTTCAGAACATTAGTTTGATTTTATCACAAGGTCTATTGTCAAGGAAATTTTTCAATAAGACAATTAATAGAGGATTTTAGAGAGAAGAGAAAAGGCCTTCAAATGGTTTTTATGGATCCAAACAAAGCATATCATAGAGTACCTAGACATCTAATGTGGTGGATTTTTGGAACCAAAGAATACTAATAATATAAATCGATTACATTAAGGGCATGCACAAGGGATAATAGTAAAAAGAGAAGGAAATAGAGTTTTTAGTAGCAATAGGTTTACATCATAACAAGTTATAAGCAATGTCTTTTTTCTTTTAATTAATAATGAACTAATGGCTAATATTCAGGAGGCGATTCCTTGGTAGTCGATGTTGTGTACAAACAATTTAGTTTTGAAGGGCAAAACTAGAGAATTCAATGCAAAACTAGAATTATGGACATATTATTTGATAAAAATTACGATGCCATTCAATTTTGTGCTCCTAATTGATAAAAAAAACCAAAGTGCAAACTAACTTGCTCAATGCATTATCACTAAATTTTTTTCCCTTATACAAATATGTACAAAAAGTTCTTTACGATCATGCTCGGAAATTACAGTGTAACAGAGTAATATGTAAATTACCAGAGAAGTAAAATAAATAATACTGAAACATCTACTTCACTACACTTACATATGAACTTTAGCTCGCGTGATTGAATCTTTACAAGTTCTGGACTCATGATTTTACTTCAAAAAACCAAAAATTAATCTTCTTTGATCTTTTAAGTCTTAACCTGCAAATCCACGAAGAGAGAATTAACCAAACAAACCATTCTTCTAACCAGATAGAAACTGAATTTCTCCAGTAAGATAGAGAGAGAGAGAGAGAGGGGGGGGGGGAAGAAGAAGACAATGATTCCATTTACTTTGACCAAATATAAAAGAGTGAGCTTAAGCAAAACTATCCAGGCATTGGCAAATGAAATCTAGAAGCCAAAACTAATCTTCCTTTATTTGCTTCTTTTTCTGATACATTATTCTAAAATCCATTAATTTTATTCTTTAAACTAGCGTAGTTACTAAAAACAAATAACCTGCAATTACTCAAGAAATCTAACCGCCAATCCAAACGTTTTCATGACATTCAGGTGCTCTTGGCTTACAGGTCGTCAGCATTACTCTTGGAGGTTGGATAATATAGTTAACTTATTTCATTACAGATAGAATGAATGTGTCTTTTTATCCATACACCTAACGAGGTTTATGGAATAACAGACAGATTAGTTACGGGAGGGACAATAAGAGATGTTTTTTTAGGGCTATATTCACTATTCACACACACAGCCAATAAAATGCCATTGTTGCCGTTTTGCATTATAGTATACTTCTTTTCGGTCATCAACTTTGCTGATCTGATTCGTACTCTTACGCCTCCCTTGATTTTTTTTTTTAACAATTAATTACCAAAAATAAAAATTCTCTCGCTCATCTTCCGACACCTGAAACAAGTCAACAACCTTATCGCTCATAATCATCTCCCGCTCTGAACATTCAATTCAAGATCACTTACAGTAAACTACTCCAATCAAAGGATAGAAAAACAAAAACGATCAGAATCAACGAAGCAAAGCGAAACCGAGAAAAAGGAAAGAACAGCAAAATACGGTCCGAATCAATTAACAGAAAGTTACTGGACGCAAAAACTTACTACGAAATACGAAGCCGAAGAACCCTAACATGAGAAAGAGCAAAGCAAGGTCCGGACAACGACAACCTTATTTACACTATTCTTCCGCTTCGGTCTCAAATGGAAATTCCTCCCGTCACGTCAGCCTTGTTCGGATCAATCAAAAGAGAATCCCTAGAAACCATAGAGAGAGTGTGAGTGAGAGATAGAGAGAGAGACAGAGGGAGGGAGAATTGTGGTTTTTCTGGTCGAAGGTCTGGGGAACTCTGAGAGACAGTGAGCGAAGCATGGGAATCGTAGAAGAGAGAGTTGTATGTGGATGGTGTCGGCGGTTGTACCCGTCGTGTTTCAGCTACAAGTTTCGATTTTACGGCTCGGCTTGCTTCAGCTTTGATCCCCGCGCCAATATCAATTTCAATTTTCTTCTAGACGCAAAAGACCTCCGCGGGTCCGTACAAGGTAAGGTCTTCTCTTCCCTTTTTGCCCCTAACGGTTAGGAGTTTGGTTTGTCCCTAACGGTTAGGAGTTATAGTTCAGGGTTCGCATCCTCTGTGGAGGCTGCATACAGCCTCTCACATGCGGTGGGGGGTCCCACCATTCATTTGGGGGGCCCCACCCCATTCATGTGAAGGGCTGTACGATGCCCGCATTGACAGAGCCCAAACCCGACCCTAAGCCATTAAAACATTATTATATTTTATACATAAATTCAAGGGATAATTACAATTAGACTCCTGAGGCTTGTCACTTATGCACACAGACCCCCTAACATTTGGAAAATAAAATTAACCTCTCCTGACATTTGCACAGATAGTCACCAAGCTCCCTTTTAAAGATTTATACCTATCTTTATGTTTAAATAAAGTACCTTACCTTATATGTTAAATGACAAAATTAATATTGTTTATAGATTTATAAAGAAACTTTTAGAGAATTCTCACTATTGAAAATTGGAATTTTGTTTCTATTAAGACTCATTTAGTTGTATTAACTATTTAAATTTAGTTTGATATTTTTGGGATTACATTGACTTTTAAATAAATTTAATCTCAAAGGTTAATTTGGTCTTTTTAATATTCTTGAACTAACAAATGGGGGTTTTGTGATCATTTATGCAAATGCGAAAGGAGGTTGTTGCTATTTTCCAAATATCAGGGGTACATATGCATGAGTGACAAACCTAAGGAGGCGTAAATGTAATTATCTCTCCAAAAATATTATTAATTTATATATTTCATTAAAAATATTAATGTTTTTTAAACATAATTGGGTTCACCCAACCCACGCTGTTAGGATTCGGTATGAACTAAAGGTAGGTAAGGGTTCGTCAAAAAGCCCCGTTGCCATCCTGAAAAAGAGCGACAAGGGTGTATCAGTAATTCCAGCTCCTTTCTTTTGCTAACCTCAGATGGCAATAAGGGTGTATCGGTAATTCCAACTACATCGTTTCTCTTTGCTAACGTTAAAATGAAAATTTAGGTGATTGTTATTCATTCCAAATTTTGTTTGACGTAGCTGTAAAACATGGAGTGAAAATTATATGTACCGGCTGCGGCCAAAAACAGTAATTTGACGTTATTGACAGTTGTCGTGGTTCGGTAAAAGAACTTTCTGGAGTGCTCTTTTATTTTTTACCTTTTTTTCAATTTTAGGATTGGTGTTTTGCTTTTTGGGTAACCTTGGGTGTTAGGGTTAGCTGGAATGTTGGACTTTTTAAGAGCACCCTTTTTTGATTAAGCAAAAATTATGGGAACTTCATCAATTTATTCGTCCCGTCTTTAGCTTCTTTGAAATTAGATTAAAGTTGTCGATAAACGAGATTTGAAAGTAATTTTTTTTTTTGGTAGGAGAGATTTGAAAGTAATTCGGACAGCTTTAGGCAAAAAAGTTATGATCATTTTTTTCCAAAAAATTTTTTACGGTTTTTGAGAACTTTATGTAGTGTACGCAGTGGCGGAACCAAGACTCCAAATATGAGGGGACAAAAAAAAGTTTCAATTAACACTTCTCATGAAATATAGAAATTTTAATGAATTAAGAGGGGCAAACCAGAAATTTCATAGGGGAAAAAACATAAATTTCAATTAAAACATATAAAAATATATTTTTTTTAATTAAAAAAAAAGTTCAAATGGGCAATTCTCCCCCCCCCCAGCTATAAGGTGGTTCCGCCACTGAGTGTTTTCTTTTGGTGTAAAAGTAAAACTACTACGCTTATTAGACGTTGCAATTTTTCTTTTTTCCTTTTTTTACTTTTAAGCACTTTTTAAGGCATCTTTTGAATGAGATAGTGCCATCTTCTAACAAGTCCTACCAAGACCCATGGCAGTCCTACTTGGGGCTTAAATATTCTTCTCTTTGCCTATACGTTCATGCCGGTTAATACGGCTATAAACAGGTTGAATACAGGAATCCGATCCGATAAGAAATGCTGATATCTGAATCAAACCAATTATCTGACAAATCCTTCACATCTAATACCAAATTCGATTCAAATTTGAATCCGACCAATTATTCGATATCTGAATCCGATTACACTATATATAGAAAAAAAAAATTAAGATATTATAAACCTCAAGTTATTGGATCAAATAAGGATGTATTAATTCAAATATGTCTTATATTTTGACCTTAAATCAATAAATACTATATGAAACCTTTATTCCTTCTATAATAATACATAAAAAAACTTTAAAAGGCCTAAAAAAACATAACATGTATAGAAATAAATGGTTCGATCTTTATCAAGTTGAATATGTTTTGGTACCATATTTGAATCCGAATATAATCGGATATGTATTCGGATAATCGGATCTAAACTAAGATCCGTATTTGGATAATTGAGTCGAGTTCGGATCTTTATTCGACCCATTGACAACCCTACCAGCTAAAACCTTTCAATATAGAGGATATGGAACTCAACACGAATCCATTTCGCTTAACCTTTTAACTAGTCACAAGTTAAGACTCTTCTTATTGTCCATGGGTTTTAGGGGCAAAAAAGAGGAAGACCGCCCTGTTGGGCCATTACAATTGGTGTGGGTCTTGACATTGCCCGTGGAGGAGAGTTGGCCTGATGATAGGCTAATAGGCTTCTGATGCCATATAAAACACTGTTCTTACCAACAGCTTAAGCTTATAGTAGGGATGAACTTTATATATTTAATATATTCCTTAACATTTTCCTTCACATGTGAGCCGGACTCAAACCCATTTTTAGGGAGGCCCTACGCGTGGAATATTTTTTTCTCAACACGTGGAGTAAAGGTTTGAACCCAGGATCTGACATTGGCCTAAGACTCTGATACCATGTAGAACACTGTTCCTACTAAAAGCTCAAGCTTATAATAAGAGATGAACTTTTTTATATATTTTAAAGTATTCCTTAACATATATCCATGGGTATGCAAACTTATGGATAGATCACTAGTAGACTTCTTTAGTTAGTTTATGAGTTGAGAAGAATAATGCTGCGTTTGAATATTATGAAATAGCATTGAGGATTTCTTGTGACTTGTTTTCATGGGTAACAACATGAGACGGATTTTAATTACCCTTGTTTTCTTTTGAAAACCTTAAAAGGTTGGCCCTGTCATGGTTCCTACTAGTAGTTTTAAAAATCCCTCCTTTTTATTAAGAAAACACTAATCATGAGATTAAGCACATGGCAGTATCTTACTCAAATAGCATCGTCTGTTATAAGAGGAAGCAGTAGACAATGTCATCCAGTTCCTACCGTTCAACAACATGCAAGATGTAAAAACACACAAAATTTCTTGTAATCTCTGACATTCTCTTACTGTCCAAACGCAATCTAAAGTTATATAATCATCAAGATCAAGTGATTTAACTAATAAGAAATTATTTTGTGTTAAGCTTTGAGGAGTTTAGTCTAAGTTGAAAGATATTCTCTATTTTTTCAGGGTTTCTTGGACTTTCCTTTCAGAACAAGTAAAACTTAATTACTATCTCCCACCCTCTCTTTCGATCTCCCTCCCATATGCCATAATCAATAACTCAATCGGAGAGTTAACGAGTTAGGTTAAAATGATTCTTTAAACCATGTGCTCTGATTGCAATTAGAAAGAAATTGAAAGTTCTCTGCATATCGAGCCTTGATTTTCTTTACACTAGGGGGTTGCACGCGCTACACGCGTAAAAAACGTGGGTCCACTTTGATAAACAGCCAAGCCAAGGTAGTTACAACAGTGGGGGATTGTTTTGTTTGGGAAGGGTATTACTTGGAAAAAGAAAAGGGGGACCAGAATCTAGAGGGAATATTCCCCCCTCTTCTCTTTATATATAGTATAGATAAGCAATACGAAGCTGCTTGTTTGGTTTGGGCTTGAACGTGAAATACATTCTAAGGATATTCGTGGAAACAAAAATCGGGTCGAAATCTAAAGAGAGTCGCGTCTTCTCTTTGTTAACAGTATAAATGACATGAAAGAAGTCCAATGGCAAATGAGATTGCTATCAAATCACTCGTCGTAATCCTGCTCAATGTTTGAATAATTTATTGAATGGTTCGAGTGAGACCTAGAGAGAGAAACAAATAGACAGAGATCGAAACCACTTGAAAGTATGTGTCGGCTTACTCTACAAAGCCTACGTGTAAGACATACCGTTGGACCAGCAAATCTTCTATCTAAGGCTCGACGATGACGTGGCCTCGATTAAAACCAAACGGGCGTTTTGGCAGCGAACACGTGTTGCCCATATCCGCACGCTTCAGCGGATGGTCCAAGCCGTTTTGGATTTTTAGATTTTTTTTCTGAAGAAAGCTAACACCGTCGCCACCGTCGCCCACCCAACAGCCATCGGCTTCGATAGTATCGAAGCAAAAAACAGGAGGCAAAAACAAAGTCATCGACTTCGATACAAACGAAGTAAAATATAAGAAAAAAGAGTATAAATGTGTATGAATTCCATTACTTGATTTCACGCTTTTCGTGCTCTTCGTTTCTGATCCCTCTTTCTCGCCTTTGTTAGGGCAATCTTGGATCTCCATTTCCTTGCTTCGGTCATTTATCAATCAGATCCATTAATGGCTTCTGCAGCAGGAACCTCTTTCTCTCTATCGTTTTGTTCGAATTCGCTTCAGCGTAACATGGTATCACCGTATAGATCTTGATATTAATATCGTTTTTTTAAGAGTTATTCTGTAATTTGCTTTTTGTTTTTAACCTTGATTTCTTTCCTGATTAAGTTGTTTTGATTGATAATTGAGGTTGTGTTTTCCCTTTTCCATTTTCCCTTTTATTTTGGGGTGGAGGGTAAATTATAGACTATGAGTTCGCATTGAGTGATTTGGGATGTTTCTGTTGTTTGTTTCACTTTCATCGCATAATGATCAGGGTCACCCTTTGACATAAAATTGATATTATTATTAAACCATTTTGGTGAAGATTCTAGCTATCACCACTTGCTGATCCTCTGACAAGCATTGAGCTTTTACCATGATCTTCTAAATAATTGTAATAGTTCTGTTTTGTTTTTGGATTTCCATCTAAATTGATGCATAAATCTCATTATTATTGTTATTGACTTGTGGAACAATGAATCTGTACTTGGGTTAATAACATTCTTTGGTAAAAATGACTCTTGGGCACTGTTTATTTGGAATACCATGACCATTTCTGGTCTTTAAGCCTTCATGATTTCTACCTCTTATCTTAGCTTTATGGGTGCAACCTACTACCAGAAAGTTCAATTCATGAAAATGGACGAGGTATGTTGGACCCCCATGTTTTTCGATGCCCCCATCTTAAGCATAGATTTTACACTCCCACGGGATGACCTGAAATGCCCCAGAATATGGTTTGTTCAATATTACAAAAGGTGTTTCTTTAAGAATGCTTCTCCAATATTTTGCCTTGCAGAAAGGGGTTTTACGCCAATTCAAATATGATATGACTAATTCCTAATGACGCTTTAGACTGCAGTTCTGTTAAATAAGAAATGGTGTTTGATAAGACAATTGCTGCTCTTTGATGAGATAGATGGGATATTCTTGAGTCAGTGAAGAGGGAGTGCGTTATATGCATACCAGTTTTATCCTCATTTTTGCAATAGCAAGATATTCTATATTGACAATAAAGACCGTAATATATGTAAATTTGTGGTTGTTTGCAACACGGGTTTTCTCATAGTACTAACTTGATATGCATAGCTTATCAATCCTCCGAGCTAATAGTGTAAATTGAAAGAAGGAGGCATAGAGTGAAGAGAGTATAATTACGATTGTTGCATTCTTGGACAATGATACAAGTTGTATGATGTCATCAGTGACAAAATTGTTTATAAATTTAGTGATTGCCTTCATTCTGGAATCTATCATATTATTATCTTAACTAATCATCTAACATTATTTCTTAACTTGCAGCAGTGTGATATCATATTTATGGCTTTCTTTTGTACTAAGAAATGAAGGAAAAAATTTAACCACCTATGAGCACTATTTTTATTTTTTCAGTTCTTTTTTACTTTCTGTCTTTGCCTTTTTTTTATTAGTAAATGGCATTGATTAATATAAGTAGGCTGGTGTTATTATATTTGCTTTCTTTTGGTGCAAGTAATGATTCAAATTCTCATGGTTGAATGTGTTTAGGCAATGACCAAGGTTCCTTGTCTGAAGTCTTCTTCACTAACTAGTCAGGGGAAACGCTTCCCGTCACTTAAATTGCAGTCACGGCCGTTTCACTTCCATGTTTCCTGTGCTGTAAGTTAATTTCTTAAACCATGATGTTGTCTTCGCAGTTAGTGATTTTTTTTCTATACCTTTCCTCCTCGATGCTGCACTTACCTTATCAGAATCATATATTATTAGAGCATGAATATTCATATGTGTTCTACCTCTCCTTGAAAGAGGAGTTATAGCACATGGCTAAGCTAACAACCAAGGCTTAATGTCCTCTGCATAATGGATTATCTGCGTGCATATTCAAAATATAAAGTGTCCTGACTAACAATCTTACCCTGGTTAATTGCATTGCCATTGAACTCCTGCAGACAATTCCTAAGGAAGAGGATTTTGGAAATTCTGGATCATTGGGGTATTAGTTGTGTGGACAAACATTCCATAACCATTTGTTTTTCATGCTATATAATCAAAAAGCATTGGGGAAGAAAAGGGGAAAATGCTTTGCTGTCCAATGTAGTTACCTTGTAGGATCAATGATTACTAGTACATTTCATATATAGGATACACTTACTAATTGTAATGTTTCCTATATGGCCTCAACCTCTGATAGGGGTAATAATGTCTTTGAGCAGGCCAAACAAGAGACAGTGGATAAGGTGTGTGAGATTGTGAGGAAACAGCTGGCAGTACCATCAGCCTCTGCAGTCACTGGTGAATCAACGTTCCAAGCACTTGGAGCAGACTCTCTAGACACGGTACCTAAAAATGATTCTTGCATATCATTTTTCATTGTCCTCATTATTGTTATTATTTCCTGTTACAGCTCTAATGATCTTTCCTGTGGCTATTGGTTGTGGATATGAGCAATAAAATTTTAATTGTTATACTACATGCATATTATTTGATTACTTTTTCTGGTTATAAGAAAGATTCTTTCTATTGTTTATATATATATATATATATTCTAAGCAAAGGGGCATGTATGGTAAACATGCATGGTAAATTGAAGAAAGGGTGTGTGAAGTCGCACAATGTAAGGGTAGTTTTGACAGATTTAAAGGATGAACCTTTGTGCATAAAGAATGGTAGCTTCTTACAAATTGAAAAGAGGATGAACCTGTGTAAGGTTAAATAATTTATGGATAGTTTTCACAATTTGAAATAAGAACAATCTCATGCATAAGGATGCTTCTAATAAACTGAAAGAACATCCCCATGCAAGGTCACATATTATATATGGTAGTTTTGTCAAATTAAAAATATGATGAACTTATACGATGACATATAACAAACGCAAATGTTGAAATTATGACAAACTGATGTGAGTTCTTATAGTGTAATCGTAGTTTTGCCAATTAGAAGGATGATCGTGTGCATCACATAGAAGTGGTTTAAGGAAATTAAAAGAAGAAAAACAAAACAAAACAAAACAAAAAAAGACAAAACTTGTGGGAGCTTACTTAATGTAAGGTAGTTTCAACAAATTGAAGATAGCATAACACATACACAGGATAGCTTTTGTAAATTGAAAAATGGAAAGTCCATGAGATGGCCCAAAATATAGGAGTGATTTTGACAGATTGGAATAAATAGAGGCATAACTTTGTGGTAATTTTGGCATACTGGAAGAAAAAATTCATACGAAATTTCATAACTTACACCTAACTTTCAGCATTTTTTGCAAAGTGACTTGGTTCATACTCAAACTGGTGTCTTTATACTTGCCAATTTGAGGTGTTTACTATCACACCAATTGATGTTCCTTATACAAAAAGTTGTGAAAAAAGAAAAAAAAATGATGAACCTATATGATAAAAGGATATATGAAATTTATTTTCCTTTTTTATCTTAGTACTGTCTATTTGATCTATTAAGAATATTAGTGCTTAGAGTCTGCTATCATTTTCATTTTTTGGGTTTGTTGAAGGTTGAGATTGTGATGGGACTTGAAGAGGAGTTTGGGATCAGTGTGGAAGAAGAAAGCGCGCAGAGTATCACAAGCGTTCAGGAAGCCGCGGACATGATCGAGAACCTCATTGAGCAGAAGGCTAATTAGGCAGAGAAACAAAAGGAAACTCATGCATGAAGTTGAATTTATATCAAAATGTTTCTATTTTTTCCATTTGATTTTTCAGTCGATTCCTAGAATGTTTGTTTGCTTTGGACATGAGTATCTAGTACGCATACTGTGATGAACCCACTCAGGTTTTATGTCCCGTTAGCAGAATCCTTTTATGATTTTACCAGTTTTTGCATCTTGAATCTGTTTAATCAGGTCTCTCTTAAATTTGTCTCTTACTCTCCTGTGTATCAAACATGCCCCTTGTTATATCCTTCAAACAACAGTGGGTAAATTCTAGAAACATGCCCTGAGGTCTCCCTTAACACCCAGCTACCTCCCTCATAAGTGTGTTCACAAGGTGTTTGCTGCGTTCTCATGCACGTCAGAAGAACATTTGAAGAATAATTTAGTGAAAGAAATAAAAATGGAATTTACATAAACCATTGTATAGTAAATTTTTGACCCCAAAAAAAAAAAATCACTTATCTCTCTTATAACAAGTTAAATCGACCAACTAAACTCAAACAAGGAAAAAAATAGGGAAAATGAAAAATAAAAAGAATCAAAGTACCAAACCTTCATGATATGCGAATGTTATCCAATTAAAGCATAAATATGTGGTTTAGTTATATTTATATCCCTTGATATATTTTACTTGAAGTCGTCCACAACCGTTATATGTACAATGGTCTTCTTGGTCTCTTGAATTTTAAAAGAACTTTATAAATTTGCTTTTCTAAAACATTATTTTCAAAATACAATAAGCCAATTAATAGGATTATTGTATGCGTTATTACACAATCCTCGTTGTATAGGATGTGCACCACAAATATTTCAGCCCTCCTTGCTCCCATCTTAGCTAACTTACCGCTCAAGCATTTGCTGAATGTGGTACCAATTTGAATGAGGATTTCAAATAATAAGCTAAAACTCAGCGTTAGTTTTAAGGTTGAGGCCCCTCTTCTTATGTGTTGTTGGGCTTTCAACATGGTATCAGAGCCTTAGGCAAACGCCAGGTCCTGGGTTCAAACCTCCACTCCACCCGTTGAGAAAAAAAAAATATTCCACGTGTAGGGCCTCCCTAAAAATGGGTTTGAGTCTGGCCCACACGTGAGGGGGAGTGTTAAAGAATATATTAAATATATAAAGTTCACCTCTACTATCAGCTTAAGCTTTTAGTAAGAATGGTGTTCAACAGTTAGCAAACCATGAGATCCACGATAACTGGTGCAAAGAAAACCAAGAGGACTCTTCGTTATAAGAAATCAAATGTTGAGCGAGAATATCTTGACTTCTATTTATATAATAATATATTTTTTTTCATTATCGTAGGTGGGAATCATGGCATCAAATTTTCACCACCAATTAATCTTGTAAAAATTTCAAATGTACATAAATAAGCAGAAATATTTAAAATAACTTATAATGGTTGGATTTGAAGGCGACAAAATTGCAAACTTAAAAAGAAAATTGTAACAAAAAAGGGCAACAAAATTATTTGGACAATCATAAAGGCAGCTCATCAATAACTTTGATGACAGGCCGCCTGAATTGGAAGCAATCAAAGTCGAATTCGTAGAAATTTCGTTAAGGGCATGGTCCCTCCACATGCTAAGTGATTGCTTTCAGGCTATACGGCATGCAACGTTTTACCTGACGAGCGGACACACGCGACACACGTATTTATCAAGTCTTCAGAGTCTGGTCGGTTAACGCTTGTTTAGCACGCTTGCTTGATAGTTTCTTTTTCTTTTTTCTTTTTTGCTTTTTTTTTAAATATATTGAATCTTATTTAAATTTTTTAATTTGAACCGATTGGATTTTCAATAATAGGCATTTTTTTAACCTAAGGAATAGAGAGAATGCAAACTCGATGGTTTTTCATTGAGTTACTTGGTCACAAGTTTTGTCCTGATACACTTTCCTTGTGCACCTGTTCTTTTTCGGGCTGTGATTTCGGGTTATGGTAACCTACTATTACCATCCGTCGTAGTTCATATATTTTGTACATTTGTTATCATGTTTGTTGTAATGGTTTCGGCCTTTTTTTTATATACTGGTTCTCCTTTTGAATGCAATAGACTAGCTTCGGCTTTTACTAAAAAAAAAAAAAATTAGAGAGAACACAAGATATGCATAACATTTACAAATTCTGTGTTGAGTGGGGTCCATCCCCCCCCCCCCCCCCCCCTTTTTTTTTTTTTGCCTTTTTCCTCGATATGATGAAACAAAACCATTTGATTTTATGTATTGGTTCTTTTCATATTATTGAGATTGATTATTTACATACCTAATACATACATATATTTTCTATTGTTTGGTTAAAAATGGGAGGGAGATTTACAAAGAAAATTATTTTTACCAAGGGCTCTATTTGTTTCACCAAGAATTGGGGGAAGAAAATATTTTCTAGAATTTCTATTTTGTTTGCTTGTTTTTGTTTTAACGGAAACTCTAAGATAGAGAAAAATACTTTCTTCATTACCACTACCATCGCTACAACCATCACCAACAAACCACTACACCACTGCTATCCTCACCACTAATGCAACATTGTTATTGTCACCACTATTATATTACACAACAACAACCACCACCACCACCATACTGCTACTACCATTACTAGCTACCATAATTCAACCACTACCATTATAACTACCACCACCGTGTTGTGATGGTTAAACAAGGTCAAGAAAAAAATTTGTTTCAATATATTTTCTTTCTATGTTGAAAGGAAAAGAACAAATCCAAAAAAATTTCATCTTATATCCAAACGTCAAAAGCAATATTTTGGGATAAGGATAAGAGATAATTTACGCCCAAAAAAAAAAATCAAAACGTCAAGAGGAAAAAAGGGATAAGGAAAATCTTTTCTAAATATTTTCCACTGAACCTAAGAAAATAGAGAGATTTTTATTTTGGGATAATATAAGTTCATATGAGACCGAAAATCTGATTGGATTTAAGAAATTAATACTCAAACTTAATTCACTTCTTATCTTACTTTCTATTGACGTCAAATACACTTTGTCATAATATACTAGCCGAGTACACGTGTAGTAGTCGCAGTACTGCATGTATAAAGAAAAAAGTAGACGAAAAGGGAATAGTTTTGCAATTGATTATTAAGTTTTAAAAAATTCAAGCATTCTTTACTATTGTACCCTTTTATTTATTAATGTAAGGGCTTGTTTTGGAAAGTTTAACATTTTGGTTGGCACGATTCCAAAGGGGCACCTCCCGTTGTATATGGTACTGACAATGGCAGAACCACCTTAAAGCTGGGGGGGGGGGGGCAATTTGCCCCCCTAGCTTTTATTTTTTAATTAAAAATATATATATATATATATATTTTATATGTTTTAATTAAAATTTATGTTTTGCCCTCTCTAAAATTTCTGGTTTGCCCTCCCAACTCATTGAAATTTCTATATTACATGAGAACTCCCTCTAAAATTTCTGGTTTGTCCCCCCAACTTATTGAAATTTCTATATTTCATGAGATGTGTTAATTGAAATTTTTTTTTGCCCCCTCAGATTTGAAGTCCTAGTTCCGCCACTTGTACAGATATATATTGGTTAAAAAATTTTGTGAAATCATCAATATTTATCCTTTCATTTTTCGAGGAGCACATTTAATCAGTTCCTTTATTTTCTTTCCTTGATTTCCTTCTCAAATTAAAGTTTCGAAATATGGTCCAAAGCATGGATAATAAATGGGGCCGATAAGCATTCTAATGGTTCTTCAAGTACCTAACAAAGCCTTCTCTGTTAAGTACTCTCTCTTCATCATCTCTGTTTGTTGTGAGAAGATCATAGCGAGTCGAGACCTGTAGAATCCAAAAGCCATGGAAGAAATAGTGATAGTAATAGGAGCAGGGCCATCAGGCCTGGCTACTTCTGCATGTCTGAACCTCCTCTCAATCCCCAACATACTTCTTGAAAGAGAGGATTGCTTTGCTTCTCTGTGGAAGAAGAAATCTTATGATCGGC
Organism: Buxus sempervirens; assembly: GCA_947561395.2. Classification (NCBI taxonomy): domain Eukaryota; kingdom Viridiplantae; phylum Streptophyta; class Magnoliopsida; order Buxales; family Buxaceae; genus Buxus; species Buxus sempervirens. Next base: position 35,885,253 of record OX387192.1, on the reverse strand, counting down.
TTCACCTTCATTTGGCAAAACAGTTCTGTGAACTGCCTCACATGTCCTTCCCATCAGGTTCCCCAACATATGTGTCCAAGAAGCAGTTCATCCAGTACTTAGATGACTATGCCTCTCATTTTAAGGTGAGTCCTCTGTATCAAAGATCGGTAGAGTCTACTAGTTACAATGAAGATACCAAGAAATGGTGTGTCATGGTGAGGAACACCAATTCGAATAAGATTGAAGAGTACATCGCTCGGTTTCTGGTCGTCGCGACCGGAGAAACCAGCGACCCATTTGTCCCGGAGATTGAAGGTCTGGATTCCTTCAGAGGGGAGGTTCTGCATTCAACACAGTATAAGAATGGAGAGAAGTACAAGAACAAGAGTGTTTTGGTTGTTGGGTGTGGGAATTCCGGCATGGAGATTGCTCTGGATCTATCAAACTTTGGTGCCAAGACCTCCATTGTTGTCAGGAACCCAGTAAGTACCATACCGTTCCTGCTTTTAATTGCTGACAGTATTTAATAACGTTTCTGCTTAATTTCTGGATAATAAATGGGAATGGGTATTAATTTCCATTGGATTTAGTGCAGGTTCATACACTCTCAAGGGAAATGGTGTACTTGGGTTTGGTCTTATTGAAGTATCTTCCTCCCCAAATGGTGGACTCAATGCTTGCCATGCTTAGCAAGCTGATGTATGGAGACATGACCAAATTTGGGTTAAGTAGGCCAGAGGAGGGTCCGTTTTACATGAAAGTGAAGTATGGAAAATACCCGGTCATCGACGTCGGCACGATTAAGAAGATAAAATCCGGCGAGATTCGGGTAATTCAGATACTATTAATCCGATCTCCCCTTTATTCTTTTAGCCTGAAATGAGTGAATTGTGCTGTATGCATCCATGAAATGAAGAAGCTAAAGCATGCTTGTAGGCTCAGAGAAAAAGGAAAAAAAAAAAGAAAGTTGAAAAAAGAGGAAAAAGGAAAAGAACTTGAGCCTTAAGTCAAATGAATCAGAGGAAAATGACTTGACTCAGATGGGTTCTGTCATGTTTGAGCCTTTTGCTTGAGCCAATGATACACTGATTTGAATCAATCAAGACTGCAAGTTGTTTCTAAAGTAGTTATACTTTGCCAAAGTTGGATTTGATTTGTATGTGAAACAGGTTTTGCCATCCGTAACAAGCATAAGAGGTGATGAAGTCCTTTTCACAAACGGCGCGGTGCACCACTTCGATGTGATTGTTTTTGCAACTGGATTTAAGAGATCGACAAGCAAGTGGCTTAAGGTGAGTGTGTTGATTGTTTCAAAACAAAAATTAACCTTGAAAACTACGTAATTAGGTTAGTATTATATTACGCCGTCTAAGTTGGAGGAATTTATTCTACTTTTGTCTCTATGAGGTTTGAGGTTTGGTTGAATGGAGGGATCTAGATAGACTGATCTTTAACTTTAGTAAAAGAATTTTCTATTTACCATGAAAATTTTTTAATCTTATGTTGTATTCGATCATCGAAAGGAGATGGGTGTGGGCCTGGGAATGAGGGATTGTGCAACTTCTATTTACAATGTTATTTGCAGTATCTATAGGATGCTGTTCACTTATTGTTGATTCATTTTTTTAGGTTTTAATTTTTTTTGTAGGACCTACATTCAACGGCATTACTTCAAAGTTGTAAATAAAAGTGTAGATAGGGGCTGTGCAGTCCGCCTTACGGTGGTCTTGTGGGGTTGCTTGATAATATAAAAAATGGATGGAATAGAAGCCTCCTTTAGGACTTGTTTGGGGTGCATTTTAGACTAGGAACTCATTAATGTGGGGAATGAGTTGGGAGAAAATGGGTTTTTGGGCCTTTTTGGTTTAGGCCTTTTCACTTTTCTAAAGAGTCAAATATATCATAAGTTATGCCACCGTTCTCACTTTAATTTTTTTTTTATAAAAGATAAGTTTGTCTTTCTCTTAAAAAGAATATTTTATAAAAGATTATTACAATAATGCCTCATAGGGTTTACAAATGTTACAATGAGAAATGAGAATCCAAAAACAGGTCTCTACCCGATTTTGGATTTCATTTATTTATTTTTTCTCAAAACCCATTCCTATTCTAACCAAAACATTGTTTCCACTTGAAATGCATTTCCAACATGAACGCCAACAGGGCCTTAATGACTGGGTAATTTTGTTGAACTTGGAAGGATTCATTATTGACTACTAGTCCTCTCTAACCTTGGTGATGGAACTCTTTTCTGAAATAAATAAAGATGAGGGCATTTTGATGTTTTATTTAGGATGATGGCCACCTTCTGGGCGAAGATGGGATTCCAAAGTCAAGCTTCCCCAACCATTGGAAAGGAAACAATGGTTTGTACTGCGCTGGACTGGCAAGAAGAGGATTGTATGGGGCTGCCATGGATGCCCAAAACATAGCTGATGACATAAAATCACTCTTATAAAGGCCATGAGGAGTTGTTTATGCTGTTACTCTGGTTATTCAAACTTAGGTTTTGCTCTTAATTTCTTCTTATTATGGCAACTTGTGTTGTTAAATTAATAAAGTATATGAATGTTGTACAAAAGCTTGGATGAGGATTGATCTCCTTTTTTTCTCCTTTATCTTCTTTGGCTATTAGCATTGTGAATCAAACCCTAAGTTCTTTGGTCTAAAACTTACTATATGACTTAGTTCTGGCTTCTAATAGATATAAAATTCTGTGTGTATATACAAATTTTCACGTTAGGATCAGATTTGTAGATACAAATAAAATTTGTTTTATTTATGAAAAGGATGTGATTAGTGGCGGAACTAGGACTCCAAATCTGAGGGGGCAAAAAAAATTTTCAATTATTAAAGATTAAAGATTAAAGATTAAAGATTAAAGGATGTGATCATGCTTTAGTCTTTCTTGACAAACTTGATAAAAGATTAAGAAAATGAGATGAATTTCGCATGTAGATCTATAAAGGATTTGGCCAGAAGTTTTCAGCTTAATGTTAAAACGTCGTTTTTGGTATAAATCCCTTGGCTGCATAGCATACCATATGAATGCTTGAATATTCATATCTTCAACAAGGTATTTATTTTTTATTTTAGTCCTCAGATCTTCAAGGCTTTGGATCTTTAGAATATGAAGCTTAAGGCTTTGATACTTGGGAACTTTAGGGCTTTGAATCTCAGACCATCAAAGCTTCAATTCTTCTTTCTCTGCATCTTTCTTGTAAAATATAAATGACCACTTTTATTTATAGATGAGGCGAAGATACATTTCCTTATATCTCAAACTCCTTGAGAGAATTATCAAGACTCTTAGATAATTCTCTATTTTATAAAGAATTAATAATACGTAAAGATAATTATTATATTTTGGAGATTAACAAAATAAAAATTCTTCAATATGGCCTACAAACAAATTTTATAGTCAAAATTATGTTTTATTTAATTTAAACAATTTTGTATCTAAGTGGGTTTTTTTTTTTATCTCAAAAATTTCTCTAGTTACGTTTTTAACCCATCCCATTATTATTTCAATTCTATCCAACCTGAAGCAAACATTAACTGGATGAAATTATTCGCCGCAAGATCCCTAAGGCAGATGCTGCCACGTATAGCATCTCATAGCTACTGTTTTTTTTTCACATTTTTCAATATGAAATGTTAATTCAATTGGCATTTCATATTAAAAATGTGAATTAACATTTCATACTGAAAATACAACAGCTGTGAGATGCTGCAAGGTCAGACAACCAACATTAACCTCCCCAAGCTTCACCAAATGTTTCAAAGCATGAATGACAACCATATTATGACTTCAAACAAACCTTAAATCATATATCCTTCTAAGCATTTTGCCCATAACAAACCAGAAAACCCACTCTAACCATACAGGGGTTGGTAATTAGCAAGCCACGTTGACCCAAGTATATTATAAAATGGTAAGCATTAAATAATTTCAAATAAATTATTTAATTTAACTAATATATTTATTTATAAGATATGAAATTTTATAAGTGATTTAAGTGAAAAAAAATACATAAATAAGAAAATACATATTTAAAAAACCATCTATTAAAAATATATTTTAATAGATTAAGGTTGAGTTTAGGTTGGGTTGAACCGTAACCAAAATTTTGAATTACTAAACCCTAACCATTAGGGGCGGGCATTTCCAAGTTCGAACCAAGTTGAGCAAAAAGGTCGGCTGGACCATCGAAAAGCGACAACGGTCACCTCTTTGAGTCTTGAGCAATGGCGGGACTTGTAAACCAACACATCGATGTTGGGCCAACTGGACCAGATATGAACGTGGTTGAGGGAGATCATATCACCTGGAGCCTGAAACAATCAATCCACAGCGCAAGATTTCAGGGGTTTTGAAACGCATGTTCCGACAACGGCGCAATGGAGCTCAAGCCTCTTGAAGTTGCAAACCTTTGTTGGCCGTCGTCCTCCTTTCTGACAGCCTCATCTCGTTTGTTATCAGTCTCTTGTAACGCAGCACAGATATTCAAATTGTCGTCTCTGTCCGTTAGAGCGGAGAAGAGAAGCCTTGCGACTTCTTCGAAAGGGATTCAGAATGAGGACAAGAGAAACCTGTCTAGGATCCTGAGGACCGAGGCTGCTGTTAGAGGGATTGAAAGGAAAGGGAATTCAACACCGTCCAATCGTCTCTGGCCAAAAGCTGTTTTAGAAGCATTGGACGACTCAATAAGAGAGAATCGTTGGGAATCTGCTATCAAGGTTTGAGGGATTTTCCTTTTTTTCCTTGTCAGTTCCGTTTCTTCAGTATTTTGTTTTTTTCCTGTGAAATCGCATCTGGGTATTTAAGTTTTCTTGGTTTAACTGGGATATTCTGTTGAGAAGTTTTTCCCTCACGTTTTATAGAGAAATAGGTTTGAATTCCCGCTAAATTAGAGGTTGGGGGGGGGGGGGGGGGGGGGGTGGGTGGTGGTGGTTTCATGTTTTTCCCCTATTGTCGATCAGTTGTGTTGTTTCATCTGTTTGAACAAATTGAGTTACTTGTGTTCTATTGTGAAAATGGCGGTGTTTTGATAGAGCATATGATCTGTTATGAATGTTCTTTCTCTCTTTCACATTTAGAGAAATTATTTATAACCCGCCTCCCAATATGTTTGTTCTCAAATTCTCAAAGAGTTGTTCTTGCATTGTGATGTTGGTTGAAACTTCCAATTCATTGTTTAATGAGTCTTTTTCTAGGTGGTATGAATTGTTTTGTACATTGCGAATTTGGTTCTATTAGTGCCTTGACAGAAGTCACAGAACCTTGTTTTTTCTTTTTATATGTGTTTCTGCGTGCTAAGACATAAAATTTACTTTCATCCCTTTGTAACCTTCGTTTCACTTTTCTTTTGTTTTACCAAATTTTGATTAATATTGAAAGATTACACAAACAAGTTGAAACGATCTCTTTTTTATTCAAATAATAAACATGTCACAGAGGGAGATTTTTTTTTAAGTTGAGATAAGTGTTAGAACACGCCTTTGTTCAAATTTTGTTTGGTTGGGAAGCTATGCTCATTTGCAGCACCTTAGGTTTGCAACATGGTATATCATCAATTAAGCAATGGATCTGATGACAGTGGCGATCTTTTTCACTTGAGTCATCATACATGAGTTTGGGATTTACGTTATATATTCCAGATGAGCAAATTGTTAATAGATTATCTTCAGCATTGTAGACTTCCAATGCTAGCAAGATTTCTTGTGTCTAAAGTCTGAAATCAAATGTTATTTTGCATTTTAGATTTTCATGCTTCTACGTAAACAGCACTGGTACCGACCGAGATGCCAAACCTACACCAAGCTTTTGATGATGCTTGGGAAGTGCAGACAACCTGCGCAAGCAAGCTTGCTTTTTGAGATCATGTTGTCTGAAGGGCTTCAACCCACTGTTGATGTTTACACTGCGCTTGTAAGTGCTTATGGCTTCAGTGGTCTCTTGGATGAGGCATTTCAGACTGTTGAGGATATGAGGACTGCATCTGATTGTAAACCAGACGTATACACATATTCTACCCTTATTAACTGTTGCGCAAAACTCCATTGTTTTGATATGATTGATCGGGTGCTGAGTCAGATGTCATATTTGGGAATTGAATGCAGCAATGTCACATACAATACCATAATTGATGGATATGGTAAGGCAAAAATGTTTGAGTTGATGGAGAGCTCATTGACGGACATGATTGAGAGTGGTAGATGCCTTCCTGACATTTTCACACTGAACTCATTTATCTGGGCTTATGGGAATGCTGGACTTGTTGAGAAGATGGAGAACTGGTATGACCAGTTTCAGCACATGGGGATCAGACCAGATATTAAGACATTTAATATACTGATCAGATCATATGGTAAAGCAGGACTTTATGATAAAATGCAGTCTGTAATGGAATTTATGACGAAAAGGCTATTCTCACCAACAACTGTTACTTTTAATATAGTTATTGAGATGTTTGGTAGGGCTGGAAATATTGAAAAGATGGATTATTTCTTTCAGAAAATGAAGCATCAAGGAATGAAGCCTAATTCTATTACATACTGTTCTCTTATCAGTGCTTACAGAAAAGCCGGGAATCTGAAGAAAATTAGCTCAATCTTGAGGCAAGTAGAGAATTCTGATGTAGTTTTGGACACCCCGTTTTTCAATTGTGTCATCAGTGCCTATGGCCATGCTGGAGATATAGAAAGGATGGAGGAGTTGTTTCTGATGATGAAGGAGAGAAAAGTCAAGCCTGATGATATTACATTTGCTACAATGATCCAAGCATACAAAGCCCAAGGCTTGATTGAGGCTAGTCAAGAATTGGAGATTAGAATGTGTATCAAAAAGGACAACTCAGGTAGCCTTCCTCGTTTTTATCCTCATCTTCTTCATAAATTACTGTGTGACAGCCAGTTTTGGATATCTCTAACAATTACCTGAACTATTCTAATTTGAATTTTGATTTCTTAAATTTGTTTTTCACAGCTGTCATTATGCTCGTTCAAAGGCTTAGTTATAGTTTTATCAACATTCAGAACTCTATCCAAGTTTTAATCATAAAAAAATCTTCGTTTTTTGGTTTTTATGTTTCAAGTTTTTTACATGAATGAAATTCCTGCTTTGTACACGTGACTTCTTAATGCCCTGATAATTTATTATCTTGTTTTCTCAGAAATCAGGTTGATTGGGCAATAGAGAACATATTAAGGTTGAGAATCTTTGGATAGTAACCTTCCAAAAATGGAGTCTCAAAGAGTTTCAACTAGGATCGGATCAGAAGATGGTGGCTTGTGGCTTTCTAAATATAATTTGTGAAAGGTAACCAGAATTTCTTGTTTTTCTCCCTGCATTTATTTGGCATAGAGTCTCCATGAACTTTTCTTGACCATCATATTATCAAATTCCTGCTTGCTGGTAAACTTATAATGAGTCAAAATGTTGGAACTCTTAACCAGAAACTTATCAGAGGCTAAAAATATAAAATAAGGGCCTGTTGAAGTTCCTGAATGACTGTTTAATTTCATTTATGAGGATCATTGCATGTGAAGATCAAACTGACTTGGAATTTATGGAATATTTGACGTACTCCACAGACAACCTACACTCAGACAGAGACAACTTTGTAGCACCATTTTAATTCATGACTGCTGTCTATTGCCATGTGGTAATTGATAGATCATCAGGTGGTGATCCTGCTTATGAAAAGACGGGTTGATTATGTAATTATAGCTTTAAGATGTGATTTTTCCTTTTCCCTGTTAGGGCTTCCTGACTAGGCCATCACAGACGTTGGGGAAAAAAATCTGTAGGTTCAAAGCCCATGTTAGAATGCCCATTAAATGTTTGAAACTATTGATTAGGTAACGTCTGCTGTGAACTTTTGGAAGGGATGGGATTAGAGCTTCCTGCATATAATACCATTGTGAATGCTTTCAGGGACTAGAGTTGTCTGTGAACAACTCAATACCATTGTCGAAACCTTTAATTGTAATGGACAATCCGACTTCCAATTTTTACATATTGGACTGCCATTTTGAATTCTAGGTAATCGGGTAGTTTAGGACAACCAAAAAATTTGTATATGGCTTTCTTCCTCCTCTATTGAGTGGCAACTAATCAATCAATGGTTCATTTCTAACCGAAGAGGAGGATATTACCTTCCAACTTGGTTGTTGAAGCTTGTTTAGTTCAACTCCTCTCTTTCTGAAATTTCTCTCTTCTGCCCCCATTTTGTTCTGCTCTGTTCTTTTTCTCCTTTAGTTTTTGTTTTGGGGTGTCTCAGATGGGGTGGTGTTCCTCTTTTTTTTTTTTTTTTAATTCTTTTGTTTCTGCTGTTTTGATCCTTCTTGAACATTTTCTGCACTGTCCTTTATGCCTGAATGAAATTTTTATGTATGAAATTTATTGATATAATAATATGCATGTAGGTATGTATGTACATATATGTCTGCACCATAGACTGTAGCTTGTCTGAAAATCAAAAGGAGTTGCATGTTATCCATTTTTGTTACACCATATCAGTGTTGTTTCTTTTTGAGAACTTGGATGTTGGCATGACCATGAATCTACACTTTGCATGTGTTTTTGAAGATTTATTTTATCTTGGTGATATTTTGTGGTTCTGGTACGGTTATTTTCACCACTGCTGACAAGCAGAATTGATTTTTCACATTCTTCAATTTTTTCTGAATCAAGCATCCAACGTACATAGTCTATAATTTTATTTTTCTCAAGTATCATTTATCCTTTGCAGATACCTTTGAATGGAACAAATTTAATTGTTGGAAGGTTGGCTGTTGCCTGTGACGATTCTGATAATCCCAGTTGATTAATTGTCTAATATTGAGGAGACTTTAGAATTTTAGAAAGTAAGTGATCTTGCCGTTGTTCATTGTAGATGTGACCTTATTGTATATAAAAGTATACATTCTGACTCAAGATCAGAAACTTGCAGGAAAGAGGAATGAGAACTCGCCGTGGAACTGTTCCAGTGGGACTGCCATGGTGGCACAAGATGGGTAATCAGTGAGTTAAAGAAGATAAATTGAATTTTCTGGGAAAGAACTTGCTTATGTGCCAGCTACAATTTTCTTCTGTGAGGTCTGTTAACTGACTGTGTTCCTAGAGCATTGATTAGTGGTTGATTTGTGGAGACATCATATAAAATTGGAGGTTTCAATGTCTGAACATGGCTTGTGCCTTGATTTCCTGGTGTGAGAATCAACTGAGCTTGAATTACTACAAAATCTTTTTGGTAACTGATAATGATTAGATGGGTTGTGTCTTTCATGATTTGAACTTGGAGATCAGACCATCTGCTAGAAATGAATATTATGCCATTTTCTTTTGATGGTTTCAAGCAGATTAAGACAAAATTCCATGGCAATTTTGAGCTTCCCTTGCTTTGTCTGGGAAGCATTGCTTTACCTGATGCCTTGTCTGATTCAGAGGTACATGAACTCGGCAAAAGCATTGGCAAGTTCTAGGCTTACCTTTGTCTTCCAATCTTACCATAACTAACATGTTAGCAGTGGTTTGTTCTCATAACGTTTGAATGTTTAGTTGAAGAATCTTGCTCCACATGAAAACAAAAAAATAGACAGCAAACGTTGCCCTTGCCTTCTTTCAGAACTTTATATCCTGAAAAAATTAATTTCATTTGTGCAACCATTGAATAGCTAGTTACAATTGCTTATGCAACTTTATTTACCTCGATTGGTCATAAATGAAGGAAAATTTTACATCACAAAAAATAACTAAAAATCATATGGACAAAATATAGATTAAAACCATGCCGGATCCACTCTACTTCCCGGAAGTTGTGAGCCCCATGCTACCTGAAAAAGGCCTCAGAAAATTTTGGTTCTTTTCTGAACCTATCTTGAAGTATCACGCCCAGAGGAGTCCATCAAATCCAATTTCAACATTCGATACTGGACTATCACCAAAGTCCTGACTTATTGCATGATTGTCATCTGATATATCAATGTATGGCTCCAACAAATCGGAAGACCTTTCCGATGGAATCCCATAATCCTTCAGAATGCGGAATGAGGCAGCTACCGCTGCCTCACGTTCCAAAACAGCAAGAAAGTTGTCTTCAAATTCAAAAACCAGATACTTCTGCTTGCAAGCTGAAAGAATATGATGAATAATGACAATCAAAATCAGTTAGTAGTGAAAGCAGTAGAAGTAGAATGGAGGCACTTAACAAACCCCATCACCCCTCCAACCAAAAAATTTATGCTCCTTTTCTTTCTTTTAGTTTCTTTTTTTCTTTTTTCTCTTGATAATCTTGTTTGTGCATGAATATTTTTTTTGCAAGCAAATGGGGTGGAAGCACTTACAATCAACAAGATGAGCAAGGTGCTGTATGTTCTTGATTCGAGTCCCATTGAGCTTCAAAACCTGTCATTGTTATTCTCTCTTTTCAGTGAAATGATTCAATAATACAAATGATGAACTCAATGAGGTACAAGTAACTTGCCTGCTGATTGCCCATATCCTCGTATCCAATGTTCACTTCATTTGCTAAGACCTACGACGAGAACAAAAATAAACATAAAAGGTACACACAAGGTAGAAAACCGGAAGAATGATTTAAAATACAACATGACATTGTCATTTTTCTTTATTGAGCAACGAATCAAAGATAAGTGGCAAAACTGATTATTGCTTCCTCATGTGTCAATCAAAAACCAATGAGGAGATTTAAGCAGTTATCATTTTGAAGGGGGCAGGCAGGTTAAGTCAGTGATCAAGAACTGTTCCTCACATATCTTAGGCTAAGGTATGCATCTAACCTGTGATAGGATCACAATCTGTTCTCCTTTGAACTTCGCCAAAGAATAGCGTGCCTTTGCTAATAGTTTTAACTGACCAGAAAAGAAATAATTACATAAATTTTGGAATTATATAATGTCACGCAAACAAATTAGTTATGGCAGAGCACTACAAAAAGAGTATCATCCGCTATACTCAACATACCCCAATCGTGTCTTCACACTCCTCCCTGTCATAAAAAAGACAAAAAATAAAAAATAACATTATGACAGAAATAATTACTTTAAAGTTGCTTTTTGATAATGACAACATCAATATTACCATCATTAGCAGATCAGTCAGGATAGTAACGTATCAATAAATAAATAAACATAGATTGCCAAGCGGAGGCATTGGTAAGACATACTCTATAAGCGGTTCTGACAGAGGGGTAAACACCAGACCAGCAATAATCAAATATGAAGGCTGGCCTCCTTCAATGTGGTAGGGAACCTAGAGGACACAGCACATCCAATTGATGATATACACATATTGATGAAACTAAGGTTTCTTATATTCAAAGAAAACACCTCAACTGCCATATTGAAGAGTACAAGAATCCTCAAATGACATACCAAATGCACACGTGGACCAAGAACTGCTCGAACTTCCATGAGAACCCCTCCTCGGACAATACCAAGCTCTGCCACATCACCAGCGAACCTGGTTATTCAATTTGGATGCAGGAGAGTGTCAAAATAGAGCTAGATACATCAGGAAGTCACAAAATCAGATGACAAATCCAGAGATCAAGTTCATCAGCAGTTGTTTTAAGGAGAAACTGCATGCATTCCCACTGATTATTTGTGTAGAATTTGAATATCTAATTCAGTAGACTTCAAGGATGGTCCTCAAACAGTACCCATGGTTGAGGACATACCAATGTTAACATTAGGTCCAACTAGGAGATGATACAAAGAAAATGTTGAGCGGCTATTATGTTCATGAACCATGCATATTAGAGCCTTCCAAATAGGTCAATGATTTTCTATGATCAAACGATTCTGTTTACAATTAGGTTGCTCTAACCAAGAGGATCTTCTAAATGATACCCACTGCTTGGCCTGACTTGCCTCTCATGAGCACAAAGCATACCATAATAACATCATGATTCATGCATGTACCAAAGTATCCATGACTTTTTCTTTATAAAATGCTTGATGTGCATCAGGACACTAGCATTTCACAAATCAAAGTGAACTAAAATGACAACTATATGACAACAGTGTCCTAGAACTAGTGCAACATAAACAAAATGTAGTTTTGAAGTTTCCTGCATCATTCTGTGCCTTGCCAACACTGCAAAAGCTGGGAATGCATGTGTATCTCACAATAAAAATTTCAGCCTCATGGGATTTCATGCAGTAAGGGCTTCACAAGCACAAGCACACTCACACACACATCCCAACAGACACAAATATAAAATTGAGAAATTTCACATTTATATCCAACTTCTTGATGGAAGAGTAGGCCCTTTACTTTTGACTTATAAGGTAGCGGAATGCTATGCGCTCATTTGATCGAAATGGAACTGTTCCTTCACATCCTACATGAACACCATCAAAGCTTACAATCACGTCCCCCTGGAAAAGCATTGAATCTAAAAGTATTATGTATGTATTTCTTAGAAGTTGGAATATTAAGAGTAGTCAATATCCTATTAACATTTTCTTCTAAAAAATGGAAAACAGTAACAGTCCCGAAAATTAGGATTGTTAATTACCGTGATACAGTTAGATTTACTAAATTGTGGAGCACAGTAGCAATGCGATAAAAAAAATTTCCATAATGATTCATCATGTCTACAACATGCTTTCTAGTTTTGGCAGAAACCAAACATGTCAACCAATATGCTTTGGTATTGGTAGAGGCTTATCCAAAACCTACATAGTTTGAAATCCCGAAATAAATGCATTCAGATTCTGTGTTATATCAGTCAATCTGTACCAATGCCTGATAAGTATCAGTTTCAGCAGGGCTGAAGCCCAATACAAAACAGAGACTTTGACTCAGGGTTTATTACTTATGTTTAACTCAAGCATTTCAGAAAGGTATCAATTATTAACACTCCACATACCTCCTTTAAGACATTATTTGCATCTGAAGTGGGTTCAACTCTCCGCACAAGTACACCCTGAAAACGCCAGAGATCATGAACAAAATAACATATGAGATTTAGGATTCTAAGCAAATATCTTCAGATATATCAGGAGCAAAAATTGCAATACAAAAATACTAATAGAAGTCATAATATATTTAGAAATGCTTTACGCCAGCTGCAAACTTGATGCAACCCTACTTAAGCTGGGATTGGGACAGACCATGAGCAAAAGATATATCAATGATTGAGATAATACAAGAAAAAAAAAAGAAGAAGAAGAAGAAAAAGAAATGAGAGCTGCACTGTATTAGGAAGTAAAGACAGCATTAAGTTGGCAATGCTTTAATTCAGTTTAAATGAAACTCCTGTACTTTATACTACCTGTTGACTTACCTCATGCATTTTTCATCAAGAGTTAGTTTTAATAACGATTTCAATTACAAGAGGAAAGAAACGTGTTAATCTTAGGAAGAACTTGAATAAATAAGTCAGAGCTGAGACAAAACGCACCAGTCAGCAACTCTAGCATTTTGATGATATAAAATGTGCATCAGTTTACGTATTTAGAATTGATCATCAGAAATTTAAGATATCTAAAGAAAATGAATAAATAGTTTCCCTCTTTATTTCTTTATTGTAAATTTTTTTGTTGCTGGTAAACAACAGCATCAAAATGCCGATGTAGCAGGATCGTAAACCCCGAGTTCTGTTTTTCCACTCCACACACACCAAACCCTAACAACCAACCACACACCACCCCCATTCCCCGACACCCCTTTTTTTTATAACTCTTTTTGTGGGATCACTAAACAATATTTTAAAGCAAGGATCAGGTAAACGTTTCCACCATAGCATATATATCCTCATATTTCCTATTGTTCCATTCCCATCTCAAAACAGCTTCCCCTCCCCTCACTCATGCTTAATCCTCCTTCCCTCAGATCACTTTCTCAGCATCCCTGCCTTCTCACATGCTTGACATCCTCCAAGTTCACTTTCTCCAGATAAAATAAAATTGAAAACATAAACTTTTTGCTTCCCTGACAAGGAAAAGAAAAAAGTGCACACAGAGACCCCACCCCATTCACAAGGAAAAGAAAAAATACCAAGAACAACATAAGAAAATACAGTATGATTCCAGAACTTTAAAGCTTCCAGGATCAAATCATTACAGCAGCTCAAAAATGGATAAATATTCATACTTCTTGATTTTAAGAAGTGAGAAATCTAGGTTTAGATTAAACAAAGAAACATACCTCATAAGATGGCACTTTTAAGCACTTACGAAGTGCTGGATTCTCCAACTTCTGCAGCAAGACTCCAAGACATGGGAAGCCTGAACATTAATGAATGGAGAGTTAATTGAAGGGAATACATGTCACCAAATAAGACATTAAAAGTGTGAGAACATCATTAGGGGTTGAAAACAGCGTAATATCAGCAAAATCCAGTTCAAGAAGAGTCTTACCAGTGTACTTCCCATTCCGCTCATAGTCAGTCAAGAAATGAGACACAACAGTAGTCGGAATCACATATCCTATATTCTCAGCCTCTTCAGATCTGAAAACCTAGATGAAGTGTCTCAACGTCTCATAAGAAGCCAATAGGCATTAAATGTATAACAGCATAAAATAAGAAATTCTCAAGTAGCAAAAGAGAACAATGTGTTATATTGCCTGATATGAAACTAAGATATTGAGATTTGAAACAACAAAATCGGTTCTATTTCTCCTGGGTGCAACTAAGAAGAATTGGACCAGTAAGTACTAATTGGCCCAAAGGCTTCCTGCTCAAGGTTTGGGTTTTTAGTGGCACCACTGAAAGTGCTTCGACGAAAAGAACCTCTTCAAAAAACCCTGTCAAAATCAGCAGGTGAGCTGCTCCCAAAGACTTTGTGGGAAGCACTCAGCGATATTTCAAAACTTAAGTGGGACTCTAAATATCAATAAGCTTCTATTTCTATTATGTATTCCTTTAAAGTATAAGCTTGCTACTTAAGCAAACAATTTTTCAGAATAGCATCATTGAGTAAAATTTTTTTTTTCACCATGTGCAGTTTTTAACCAAAAGCTTTCTCCAAAAACCTTTTTCACAGTATCACACTTTGAATATTGATGCCCTTTAATTTTTAGGAAGATACACTAAATAGGCCCTTTATATAGAGCAAATAAACATACATCTGATGAAAAAATCGTTTAACAATTAACATAATGTATGGGTACATCAAGCATCAATTTCTGTCTGCACTTTTACAAATTAACTTAGTGGAACAGAAAATCTACCTGAAATGCCACACCAATGCACTCCCCCTGGTCATTGAATGCAGGCCCACCACTATTTCCTAAACCAAAACAAGAAGACAATATTCAAAGTAAATGGAAAAAATAACCCAAAACCATATAATCCTCTAGTGATTGCACGTATGCAAACATAGCAGGTTATTTATATTATAGAAAGAGAAGTCCAGAAAAGGTTCATGGAGAAGTGAAAAAAAGTTGCTAGACATATGCTAACCAGGATTTATTGCCGCATCAATTTGAATGCCCAGCAATTCAGATGCACCATGAGCATATGATGTAACCTAAAAACAAAAAGCAGCCAGATGCATGATAACTTGTTATGAGAAACAATTCTGGCCTCCAAGAATTGCATCACAAGACAGTAATTCCTTATTCAAGGCATGAAGTTTATGTGTGTAACTGGAGTTGCTGTAAATATTAAACTGGAAAGGAGGAAAATAAAAAAAATAGACAGAAAGGCATCAAAACTATTGGCTTTTAGATACTATTAGCATTTTATTAGACTTGATATCATAACTATTAGTTCTAGGCACGCATATCAAACAATTTCCACACGGGATGCTCAGCACATGCATCCTTAGAACACCTGAATTTATATACTTCATTATACATCAGTATGAATTGCATGTCATTCCTAGCCCTTGTAGAAGAGTTTATAAACCAGAATCTTTAAAAATATGGACTAGTTATCTTTGCTTCAGAACAAAATAAATGTAGTTAGGCTCAATCAACCAGAATGTGTGAAATCAAGTTGCCAGTCTCTCTTCCACTTCATTCACACTTGCATTCAGGTGCTTTCATATAAAGCAGAAGACTCCCCTAACACAAAAGGGGGAGGAATATGCATATGGCAGTGTTTTTTGCAGTCATTTGTCATTTTTCGTTAGCCATGAATGCCAGATTTTTAATGAACGTATACCTGACGTGCAGCGTGTAGTAGAGAATGTTATCACGTCAGTGTGTCAACGGATTAGATGTCACAAAATATTCAGGTGCTATTCCACCATTGAGATTCGAAAAGGCTGGGTTACTGTAGCTACAGAGATGAGGTGAGGGAGTTTTGGTAGGGAACTAATGATGTCTTGGGGGCAAAGCATTAACCGGATTTTCATATCTGTCTTTTGGTTGATACAGCACTGTATCAATCATAATGCATATTAGGTTATTTTTGTAAAGTGCTTGAGATGTTCTCGCCAAATCCAATTCTGGGTTTGGTCTTCTGTATATACTTTTGATATTTAATGGCATATGCATTACTTACCCAACCCAAATTAAAACACCCCCCCACCACCCCCCCGGCGGGGTCCTCCCACTCCACGATATATTTTTAAATTCCCCAGCTTTGGGAAATCATTTAGCCCTGTTCATCTTCAATTCAAGAGCAAAGATAGCTTATCCCGTAAGAAATGTACAATTAAATTCACATAACAGGAGAATTATTGTCCATTCCTTGGCCACGAAGATATGTTGCCATGAAAAGGGGAGCAACGGGAACAGAAGTGACCAGCGATGGGACAGCCAAAAAGACAAACACGATACACTTCTGCTGAAAGAACAAATGGATTCAAACTGTCCACCAGATAAATTTTAAGTCAAATATTTTGTTAACTTCTTTTCTCCCGTGTTTCTTACAGAAATTTAAAATAATTCTTTTTCTTAGTGTCAGTCATTACTAATGAAATACCACCTGCCATGGGACTCAAATAATTAAAGTTGAAACTAATTCTTTTTATCAGTTTTCCCCCCAGATTGACGCATAAAAATGCAATTTAAAAACTTCCAAAGAGATCCATAACTGATTGCATTTTATTCTTCATTGCGAGAATTTTTTCTTTTTGCAAAATAATCCTCCGTCAGCTAACATAGAAATAATAGAATTGCATTGCATTGAAATTCTACTCTTATATGAATCAATTAGAAATATTCTTTCATGAAGATAATCCAAGAAATGAAAATGTTAACATGAGTAGTGTATTATAGCAATAAGAATCGAATATTCATAGAAATTATTCAAACCTCGATTCGCGACACCACCCCCTTTGTCACAGATATTGTATCTCCCCCAAGTGGGTATCCCACAACAGTTACTGCATCCTGCCCATTGGAAATCATCAAATAACCTCTCCATGTGCACAACTATCACTTACAGAATTTTAAAGCATGAAATTAGACATATTTTGTGGTAAAGAAAATAATCTAGGACTCTTTCTGGCCTTGCTGGAACTTGTAATGATTTATATGAGGCTGGTGTACAATTTTATGATTGTATAAAAAATATCCCAAATCAATCAAAAGAAAAGGTTCATAGAAGTCTCCGCAAAAATATAATTGAGATAGTAAGATTCCTTGTCAATATGCTCTCACAAGCACCAACCTTGGATTTCAGGAAACACCAAAAGGCAAAACAGCCACCATTCCCAAAAAAACAAAACAAAACAAAAAGGGAAAAAAAAACAGCATATCCAGCAATGCCAACAATAGTTAAGAACTAGAACAAAAATCAAGGTTACCAATCAGATACCATATGTACACAGGCATACAAGTATATATCAAAAGAATCTATAACATCTATTATCTCAAGTTCATTGTAGCTTCAGTGTTCCTACCAATCACTCACTTTCTCATTTTTCCCTGTACTTGAGAATAACACAAATGGAGACTTCGAAGGCTAGGTTTACCCTGGCAATATGGTCCAGTCTGATAAAGTTTTTCACAGACCCTGGTGATAGGTTGCTCATCTCTCATGGGACCCATGTGATTTGTATCTTCATTTCTGTTATCCTTAAGCTAATTTCTCAATTATTCATCAAAAAAGATTCTGTCATTAATATCTCAATTCCTGATTAACCTAGATACATTTAAAACTAACCAAAGAAACACCAAAGGAAGAAGCAACAGCTATAATGACAAGTCAGAGTCTACTCAACCTTACCAATATTATTTTTACTAAAGTTCCCTTATCGGGAAAAAAAAATCATTGACAGAGCCCTATTACTTTGTTACATCATGTTAAGAAAACAGAAGTTTTACCAAATGCATAATAGTCAAATAATAATTTCTTGATTACTGAAAATACATGCTTCAAGCAACTTTAAGTGAAACCTGGTTATTTTCTGCAAAACAGACTGATAAGGCGAATAAAACTTAGCAAATGCATGTTTTCTTTAGCAGATAAGATCAAATACCTGAAGACATGGCAGATGTCCAAAATGGAGTGGCTCAGCTCCTTTCCAAAATTCCTCACTCTCCACCGAAAGCAAAGCTATGTCACATTCAATGCCCCTAGCTAAAACCTGTTTAACAAATTTCTGAGGAAAAATTTTGACATGGAATCCAAGAAATAATATCAAGCATTACAGATTCTTTAGATTGAATGGTCTGAGCAATCACTAAATTAATTTGAAGCTATAAAAAATATTTTCACAATCTATTCTACTTACAAGAGAAGATTTAAATACTCATAATCTAACTCAAGATATGGAATTACACTGATTGAGATGGAGGAATAAGCTTCATACTGCAGGTGCCATTTGGTTCGGATAAGGTATTTTGCTTCTTTTTTTTGTCCTTTTTTTTTTGTTTGGTATTCTACTTATAAGAAAGAGTGAGAACATGCATATTATGAAAATTAATATAATTTTAGTGTGATTGAACAATAACTTGCATGACAAGACATGGATTCAACAAAGAAGCACATTGGTTGACGTCAGTGATTTGTCCCCAGAGAATAAAAAAGACTCCAGAGTCAAAGATCAAACTAATAGAAGAAATTATTATTTTTAAGGCAATTTCCAGAAGAGGTAAGGCAATCCTCTGCAGCACAAAATATGAACAGCGAGTAACAAAGACAATAAATAAGAATCTGAACTGTTAACATTGCTAGGGTTGTGGCATTAGACATTAAGATGTCCATGTTCTCCCCTTTTTTTCCCTTCTTTTTGCCACATGGAGTAGCCAAAAAAATCACTAATTTTTCAATTTTTACTCTTTTGCCAGTATTTCATTTTGGCCAGATTTATTTATCCATATACAAGAAGGCCAGATTCCAAATTTATTACCAACGCATGGAAGGGCCTAAAATATTAGAAACACCAAAAGCCCTTCTAAAAACATCCTGTTAAACCCATGGAAATTCCAGCCCTTATTATCCTTTTAAAAAGCTGGACTCCTAATTAGCTTGGCAACTTAAAATTGACAAAATTACTCCCAGATAATTACAAACTTCATGATATTCTATATTACTAGCTTATGAAATATTCTATTTCCTCTTGGTTTTGTGTGAATTATCCAATATTATATGATACTCGTATATTACAAGACTTTCTCTTGGTTTTGTGTGAATTATCCACTAATATATGACACTCATATATGACAAGACTAAGTCCATTGCTCCTCAAGAGCACCAAACTCTGTACTTACAACCTCTTTTTGTGCCTGCATCAAAGATTTTGGAAAAGAACACAGCAGACACCTGAAAGGGAAATAAAAGGAGACACTTCACAGGAATTAAACGCCATATATTTGAGAAAAAATATTCGGGCTAGAGAAAACAAAAACAAAAGATAGGACATAGGAGCATAGTCAACCTCTCAACATGATAAAAGGGCAACAAAACCAAGAGTGAAGGAACATAAAAAGGAAAACAATAAACTGAAAGGGATATATTGAAGAATAAATGGAACATATGAAGAAAATAAAGCATTATATTTAACACATTTCCGCCAAAATTTTGGACAAACTAGAGCCGACATTGAGTGAAAGAGTAAGGAAAAGTAATTAATACCTATTAGATCAATAGGAAACACCAAGACTATATTTGGATCCTTGGGTTTGCTAAGAACAGAAAAGAAAAAGAAAACAAATAGAAAAGGAAAAGAAGAAGAAACAAATAATTTATATTTCCTTCCAAGCGTTTGGATAGGATGGGAAATATGGAGAAAAGGGGGTACATTTTGATGATTTTTCATATTTATCCATTTAAATATCGTATATTACAAAGAGGTTGGTTGGTGTCAACTGCCAAGAGAAGCTAAGAGAGATAGTGAGTTACAACAAAGTGTTACAATAAGCTATATTGTCTTCCTTTTACTTTCTTTCAAAATCTAAGTTATGGAGAGAAAGGTTGTGATCCCCAAGGAGAAAATTTTCTAAATATTTTTTCCCCAATTTCAACCAAACAGGAGTAAGCTCTTTCCTAGCACTTTCTTTTCTTTTTTCCAAAAATCCAGGGTTTCAAATGCAGCATGAAATCTTAGTGCAATTATATTTCATAAATGTTTCCAACAAGTCATAACCAACATGTACTATGGACATTACAAACAATTGGGATATTCCATGAGAAAGCAAAACGTAACTAAAGGGAGAAACCTTAGCCACGTATTTGGTGTCATCTCCTCTTCTCTTCACTTTGACCTGAAAATCATGGAAAGATTTTATATCAAAAAGGAACATCTCTTACAGCACAATCAGCGGATAATAATTTAACAAGTCGTTGAAAATTAACTATGAATGGTTCACCAACTAAAAATAGGAAGGTTAACAAAAATGCTTTGTTACCAGTTATCACTTATGTCACCTCCATTGCGTAGATATGAGAATTAACTAATCAACTTGGAAAGACTGGAGTGTTAATCATACAGTTAACTAAATTACACATAAGATAATTAAGAGATCACTGAAAATTTATTTCGACCTATTGAGCCATTAAACCCCAAGTCTGTTAAAATGGATCAGTGAAAAAATACAACCGAGTTGAGTTGATACAGTGAGTTTCTTGAGTCACTAAACCCTAAGTCTAGTATTATATTCAGATTCAGACAAGCCACCTGCATTAACTCCGACTGGTTTTGAGAGACAGATTGCTACTTCATGTGTTAAAGCTGAGCAGCAGTTGAATGACATATTTACTAGCATTCACTTTCTCTTCTCTATTTTAATTCTTTGTTTTTCATCTATTCCCCCCACCTTCTAATTATTCCATTTTTCTTGGTTATTATCTTAATATAAACATAATCAGTATTTAATACTTGCAAGCATTCTGCAAATATTCTTGAAATCTTTCACCATGACAAGTGTTCTTTTATACTGCAGGGCAAAGTGGCAAACCCTCCAAGCTTACATTTTGAGCCTGAGAATAAATGATTCAAGAACTTTAGTTAATGATTATTTATTGTTAATATTAGGTTTGTATTCTTTTTACAAAAAGAAATGCTTGTTGCGGATGTTGAATAGAGGTGTAAGGTTTTATTTCCTGCATGTCTTTGCATCATTTCCACTCTTCAATTGGTGAGTCTATTAAAAAAATTAAAAATTAAAACGACCAAAAATGAACACTTTTACTCATTTGTACAAGTTGAAACAGTTTGAGAAAACAATTTGAATAAAAGCCTCTAACCTCTAAAATATCGACTCAAGCATTAGAAGCTTACCTGAGTACCATGTTCAACACAGTGTGCATTTGTCAATAGCTTACCATCCCCTATCATGAATGCACTGCATAACCAAGAATGTCTAAGAAAATATCTCTTGATCTCAAATGCTACAGTGGAAAATAAGTTTGCGACAATACACATAAAATAGTTTAAAGACTGACACGTCAACTGATTCCACTCATAGAGCAAGGCAAAGTAATTTATGTTATTCAGGGGAAATTAATAGCTGTAGAGTTCAAAGCATGCCTTCCTGTGCTAGTATACTGTCTTTGTTTTTGCCATGGAAGGGAATAATCAGGCGCAGTGTGAGTGCAGTAAACCTAGGCACAACATAAAAGAAATAAGTAAGATTAGCAATGAATATGAAAAAAATGTTCCGTCCATTGAACATTCAGATTGCTGATTTTGTAAGCCCAGATGATATGATTAATGAGCAACTCACGCTTTATCATATTAATTTGGACAAATATTCATGCACACTAATACATAGGAATGGGATTTTTTATTGGACCGCATCTAAAGACACTTTTCTTTCATCACCCTTCCAGCCTATAAGTGCTGCACATGCTTTCCTATCCAAATGAATAATAGACAGAACTGAGGTGATTTACTAGCCCAACTCCATGATCGCAGAAATAGAAACCATGGCATTCCCCTTAGTTTTAAACTTCTAAGCAATATATATGTGACAGTCCAGGAGAGATTACACTAATCAGATGATTATGACAGTCGTATGGGGCCATTCTGGAGAGGGATATTCCTTAACTGGATTCCAATTTTAATAATTGAAAACATCCAGCTTGTGTTCCACATTAAAATTTACAAGTTGTTATTGAGGAAGTCCCATCATCCCTAAATTAAACCATTATGCCATATAAATACAAGCAAAAAAAACCACAATATGAAAACAGCAAAGACAGACATCCTACACAATCACCCCATAAACTTGGTAAAGTGCAATCAGTTGACGAGTACAATACACCTTCATACCAGCTAGTTGAGACAGGGTATTATTAAATTGATTGATTAATGTCAAATCAATAAAATAAGTTACAAACAATACCTTCACGACAGCGTTAAGAAAAGCATCATCTTGAAGATTTCCTGTTTCACTAACCTGAAAATGCGATTTTATGACTTGGACTATATACATCAATCTGATGCTAATATAGGAGAATATTGAGAATGTACAAATATTTCATATATCAAATATATGGAAATATGTGTGTATGCATATGCAAACATAAATATAAATGTGTGTGTGTGTGAATGTATATAATGACTTGTGCCTTTCAAAATGCATAAAAAATGCTCTGTCATCTCCAGCTGCTACTTGATGCTACTCAACATGTAGATCTGCCAAAGTCAGATCCATTAAGAGAACATTTGACACAGTTCATTATGGAATTTGTGTATCTGGTATTAGGGACATTTTCAGAAATCAACTGGGCACAAGTATGCATTTCTTCTCCAGCCCAATTGGAGAAGGCAACGCTAGTAGGACTGGATTATAATATTATATGCAATCTTAAAAGGGCTTTGTGAAGCCAGAATGTAATGCTTCTGATTTTTTGAGGTGCAGAGGGACTCATACTCTGTGACATCATGGATTAAGCATCCTCGGTGCTGCATTTGGAATAAGATATGTTTGTTCTGTTTCGGTCAGTATTTGGAATGTGCGACAGACACCCCATTCTCTCGTGCCAAGATCAGCTCATGACTTGGCTGACAGGCTGAATAAAAAATGATCTCCTAGCAAATAGCCCTTTATAGATCAGTTACATAACACAAGCTAGTTGATTAGTAAAATTCTCACTTGGTTGTAGACTTGTCAATCTACTTAATCTTGCTTTCACTTTATGTTTTGGTATCTTTTGTATATTATAAAAGGTAATGGAAAGTTAACAACACCAATAACCCAATTAAACACAAAGATGCTTACAAGCAACAGAAACTGATCTTCCAATATTAGGCTCTGAAAGTATCTTCTGGCTTCTTGATGAACTCACCCAGCCAATTGTATGATATCCCATTCCCACATCAGAAACCGATGAATGCCCGGTAAGGTATAAGAGTCGGGAATAACACTCTAATTAGCGATGCGCCTTTTGGGGACAACCGTAGGGGCTTAAGCCCAAAGCAGACAATATCTCACTGGGTTGGGTCGTTACAAATTGTCGTCACCGGAGGAACAAGAACAGTAGTTTAAAAGAGATACTAACATAATTCTAAAATTTACATATTTGAAGTTTTTGGGAATCCAATATCTGTAGTCCTTCTCAACTAGAAAAGGAATGCAAATAACAAGTTCCCTACCAAATATAATGATTATTGACCAGAAACTAAAATCAATCTGATGATGCCAGTTTTTTCGCCTCTTAGGGAACCTTCCTACTCATCAAGAAACTCACCAATCAATGGCCAACATGGAATAATCCAGAATATCATTATGTAAATAAGATCAAACTGAAATGCATGGATGATAATGCTAAATGATCCCATGGCAGGACAACAAATGAGAAACACCTGCTTAAAGATTCGATTAATTATGACTTATCCCCAAAAATGAAAATTAAATTTAAAAGAAAAAAAATGTACAGCTTCATAAGATGCCTGCAGTTGATGTTATACCCAACGGAAACCCATATATTCAGCTTAAGAATACCATCCACGCAGGATGAATGCTCTATTTGGGTCACATGAATAAGTAGAGTACCTTTCAAATGAACCTTTTGTAAAAAATGAAATAAAATTAAGAATCTTGGTTTATCAATGAGTAAATAACCAATTTTGATACTTGCTGATCCTTCAGAATTTCATGATTGGCAGGCCCCCCAACAAAAAATAAATAAATAATATATATATATATGTAAGAAGTCAACAGGCAATCCCTTCCACATGAACTCACACCTCCTACTTTACCAACTGTAATTCAGAATACTATCTCAAAGAGAGCAAAAACATGTCCCATAAGTCCGTAATTACAAAGTGGATTCTTGAAGCACATAATCCTCCAGTTCTAAGGAATACATGGATATGATTATACCTGCCCTTCATTCGCGTCAAGCATAAAAGCCTTTGTATCTTTTTTTTGCATGCCAAGTGACTTGGATGTTGATGATTGGGATCGGCCTATATCCCTTTTCCCACCATCAGGAGGTGAATATGACCTTTCATCCTTTGATCTTCCATGAAAATTTTTCTGGGAAACAGCTTCCATCTGAATTTGGCATACCCAAGGTTAAGATAATAACCTAAATTTATGAAACTAAAACCCTGCTAAAATATAAGGAATTGAAGCAAATTTTCAATAGTAACAAGTTTAATTGATATTTAAATTAATAATATTACTATAATAAGAAGAATGGCGACAACGACAGCAAGAGTAATAATACTAGTACAAAAATTTACTTTTATAGTAAAGCTAATTGGCAGAAATAGTTTCCAATTAGTCTACTAATCAACATTTTAGCATAGAAAAAGTATTTCTTCTGGCAACCAAGAAAGGGCCCAAAAAAAGGCCAATAGAATAAACTGTGTATTAAATGGATTTTGACTCAACTGTTTTAAGTGCATAAATTAGGATTACAAGCATTTAGACTACAGCACAAAAAGTGGAAACCAACTAATAAAACAATTTGTAATAAATCCAGCCAGAAATGATACAAGCTGAAGAATGGCTAATATAAAAAAAATACAACATTTTAACTGAAAAAAAAAATTATCTAAAATTAAAGACAAATTTCAATTAGAGGCTGTTTAGTATAACTTTCCAAAGTAAAAACAAAGTAGAAAAGTTTAAAAATTCCAGTTTGAAAAGTTAAAACGTAACTTTAAAAAGTTATACCAGATAAACAAGCAAGAAAGAAACTTCGCATTGGTTATGACGCAGACCCTAACTAGCATACGAAGAACAGTATCGACAGAAAAATGAAATGGAAAATTTAATGATTTGCAACAAACATTTCTGAGTGACTCGACCAGATCAAACCTCCATTACAGTCCCAAAAAAAATTAGAAGGTGAAATTAATTAAAAAAGACGTAAAAGGATAAATATGAAGGAGAATGATCGGGAATAACCTCTTTTCTAGTTCTTGTATTGGATGAGGAGCCTCTTCCGATGGCTTTCTTTTTGACATTGATATTGTTGTACGTGTCTGAACAAACTGCTCTCTGAAAAGCGGCGAAACGACATTGAAAGGAGGCAATAGGAACAGAAGGAGATGATTCGATGAATGATAGCATCGAAAAAGAGCAGCTAGCAGCTGCTGTCGCCATTAGCGACGAGAAAGAGGAAAACAAGAAGAAAAGATTAACTAGAGAAGAGTTGAAGCGTAAACAGTGCCTCTCCTTATCCACTCATCTTTCGCGAGTATCAGAGTTCTGGGTCTAAAGTTTAAACATCTGCTGCGCTTTTCTACCTGGTTTATGCTATTGGAATGAGATGTGCCACGTGTTTAATCTAACGGTTAGTTTTTTTCCCTGGCCCCGCATGAAACACTAACAAGTCGGTACACTTAGAACACCGATGCGTGAGATACTGTCATGTAAATCATATTACGACCGTCAATTTTCAAGTAGTCCCGCATAAACATTTACGGTACTTGAAAAAATGGGCCGTGTGATGCTCCACATGACAGCATCTCACGATAACATCATTAAACAATGCATGATATCAATGTAAGTGGGGTTGAAATCGTCTGCCATAGTTAAGATGCGGCAGACGCTGTAGCGATGCTACATGTGACAGCATCCCACGGATGCTATTCGTTTTACATTTCACAGTGGAAATGTCATTTTAGTTCACATTTTTTATGGGAAATGTGAACTAAACAGCATTCGTGGAATGCTACACTTAGATTGGCAACATCTCATTCGACAAAACCCGCTCAAGCCATTTTCCTGTGATATTTGTGTCCTCCCTTTGCATTAGCCTCCGGTGGGACCGTTACACGTCCCATGAGTTTCTTCAAGATTTTAAATACAGAGGAAAGCTTACACTTCATGGGCGCGTCGTTCTCACTGGAAATTGATGCAAGGCAAGGACTAACAACCTAAGAGGAATTGCTTCCACTATTGACTCAATCCAGACAATAGCTGAAGTGATAATTTAGTTAGAGTTTGGGTTTATGGTAGGCTTTGTTTGTGGTATGAAGTTTTGCTTAGGTTGAGTTGGGCTTGTACCGTACAACTTGAAAAGCTCACCCCAACCAAATTAGTAACACTAGTGGGGTGTATGTGCAATACTGCACATAGAGGGATGAATAGTTTTGAAACCATTTAGATTTTAAATGAATAGTCAGAGTTTTGACTATTAATAATGCCTTTAGTCAAATTTTAAATGAAAGTTGTGCATAGTTGTTGGCACGCTTCCTAATAGGCCTGCTCTTGTAATAGATCGATAGATACATAAACTGTAAATACATCCATTTATGCATACATAGACGTTACATACAAGTATATATACCAAATTTTATTTTATTTTATTTTTTTGCTGTCTCTGTACTCATGGAATCAATTATAAAAATAAATTTATTAACAAGTAATAACAGATTTGTGAAATTTTTCTTTGATATAATTTGAAATTTATATTTATATATATCGGCTTTCGTCTTTCAAATATATATCAACCAATGAATGGTGCACATTGCAACATCTCTTTCATGTTTGCATGTACAAATACAGGAAGAAATTGCAGAGGATATCATCCCTTTCATCATATAAAACGTTTTATAAAACTGGGTAAGAAGAGCTCTTTAGGAACATCTTCAAGGTAATGTGTACTAAATGCAAACCTGTCAAATCTACAAGTGTGATGTATATAAAATAATTCTAGGTTACAGGTTCTAAATCTGTCGTCTGTACTCTTGTAGATTCATTATTTAATTCTGGTTATTTGCAAAATTCGGTTCGGTTTGGGTTGGGTTTCGGGTTTTGTATACAAAAATCGGTTCGGTTCGGTTTGGGTTGTTCGGTTCTAAGGTCGGTTCGGTTCGGTTCCGAACCGACCATAAAAAACTTTGGTTTGGTCCTGGGTTGAGGCCAACCCGAACCAAACCGCACCGAGTTGCAGCCCTAATGTGTACTAAATGCAAACCTGTCAAATCTACAAGTGTGATGTATATAAAATAATGAAAAGAATAAAATTACAAAATATAATACGAAAGTAAATAATATTATATTATTTGTATAAAGTGATATAAAATTATAAACATATACTATATAAAAAATAAAACAAGATAAGCTTTAATTGAGCCAAGTAGTGGCGTAGTTAGGGTGGGCAAAGTAAATGTTTGAGCTAAAACGATAATGATCAAAATAAATATAATTTTCCATTAAACTAATCAAAATAGAAAAATTAATATAACTAGAAGCATAAAAAATTACAGGTTCACTCGATGGCTCTTCATATTTTGAAATTTTTGAATGATCTTATTATCAATAATCCTAAATATATCCTTAGCCTCTCAATACAAGAGATTAAGTTATAGTTCATCCATTCATCACCCATTCGATTCCATAATCTGTTTTTAATAAAGTGCATAGCAAAAAAGCCATTTCAATGTTAGTTGTGGATTAAAGATTAAACTAATATGTGAATCACCATCAACCTGATTAAGTTCAATTATATATATTACTAATGGCAACATAAACCAACAATGTAAGCATACAACAATCTCATATGTGGCTTTTCCTACTACATCTATCATTACTTGTATGGTCAAAAGCAAAGATAAGGAAACATCCTAAGGCTGTACTGTTTTCACCTAATTCATATTATACCTCAAAAATTAAGGACTTATATTTAAAAATTATTTCAATAAACATCAAATACACAATCACGATCACAAGAAGATGGAATAAAGAACATGGTAAAACCTTTTAAAATCTAAAAGATAAGTAAAAAAAATTTTTCAAAAGGAAACAACAAATCCTACAACTATTGAAAGGGGAGAGAAGGGCTGACTTAGTATGGGGCATAAAAGGTTTATTAAGAGGTCAGGGTGGGCGGTTGCCCACCGTGAGCTCTATGTAGCTCCGCCCGTGGAGCCAAGCGATCCAAGCCCATAAATGGGCCTTATTCAAAACTGAAGCTTGGTGTAACACTTGGCTCATGTGAAAAGCCTAAGCAAAGCTAAGATCGTGAAAGTTAAAGATAAAAAACTGTAAAATTTAATGTTTTATTACAGAACAGCCCTTGTATATCCGACTATTTTCAAAGAAGGATTTGTAACGGACACACAGCTTAGAAAACGAGGCAAAGCTTGCGTGCTTATACAAACAGCGCGTGATGGAGGCAAGCCAAGGCCATAACCGCTCCCGCTTTTAACCTTCTCAATGTCCTTTTACGACACACGTTGCGGACCATAGCCACGTGGCTATCCTGTAAATGGCCTTTTGCAGGGCCTGCCGTGCAAGAGGTCGACAAAGGAAGAGTAACGGTGTCACGCTTAACAACGGGACGGTTTCCGTTAACCTCGCGAGGTGAGATAACGGCGCTTCCGCAACGGAAGAGCCGCCCTTTCCATCAATGCTCCGGCAAGTTTCAATGACGTGTCCTTTTCGCCGTTCCAGTAACCCGCTGTTTGTCGTCTTCTATAACTCGTCGCCTCGTTTTCTCGCAGATCTTTTACTTTACAACTCGTAAAATATTATTACTTTTTCACCGCTTCCTCGTCTCTTATTTTTTATTTTTTTCTTGTCAACTTTTCTCGGTTTTTTCGCCACGAGACCCTCATCAAACATCGAACGACCATCAGACGGTTGAACCGATGCGGACCATTGGCATTTGTTCTTGCGAGCAACGCTGTATCAGTATTCTGCCATGTACAGTGGGGACAAGGACAACCTTATGATGATGAGTAGAGCATAAAAGAAAAGTCGGCGATGCGTTACAGGTGAAGTGCGATAGAGGCGTCGATGTTATCGGCGGAGGACAGAGAAGATCGCCGGCAATGAGATAGCGATAAAGTAACCAGGGTTAGGCGAGGGAGGTGTGTCTGCAGTGCACGCGTCCTTGCAGAGACCACTCATGGTTAAGAGACGAGTGTACGATGGCGAAGAAGCAGCGGACAAGAGAAGGTGGATCAGCGAAAGGCACGAGAAAACGTTAAAGCAAGCGTTTATAAACGTTTATGGAGAGAAAAACAGAGAGAGAGAGAGAGAGAGAGCTGTGATTGCTCTTTGGTTCAAAGAGGGTTAGTGGACGTAGTGGGGAGGAGCTGTACAGTCCCACATTGAAGGCTGGGTTGCAGGGTACCTGATTTAGTAAGGTTTATTGGTCTCTGTCGTTGTTCTTGCTGCTAAGTCTGTTTTTATTGCTGTTGAGGTGTTGGGCGTCCTTTATCCAAGGTGCGTTCTGGATTGTTCTCTTCTTCTCTTAAGACATTTCGTGGATAGAGAAACAGAGAGATGGGTTCAGTTGTTGCAGCGGAGGGGGTGAGCTTGGAGGGTACGTTCCCTGGCATTGAGGTTGGTGGCTCTCCGGAGGATGGCTTGCTTAGAAACCAAGGTGACGTTTTGGATTTCTTGCGTTTTGTTTATTATATTCTATGTTTGAGGTGGAAACGAGGAAGGTGGTGTTCTGTAGCAGGGGAGTTAATGGGTATTATTTTATAGTTATCCTTTTTCTTTTTTGGTATTTTTATTGGTATTCTGTTTTTTTTTTTGGGGGGTACTCTTTTAGGTGTAGAAGGTTGTCTCTTACTTACTTAAATGGGTCTTTTATTTTTGTTTTTTCTTACTTTCTTTGTTTCTTGTTCGTCGATGTGTTAAATGAAAGTTTCAGGGAGAAATTTCCCTCTGCAACTCTCTCTCTCACAAACACACTCAGTTTATATATGTTTCTATGCGTGCATACATGAATGGTATGCTTTCTGTTTTCTG
The DNA here is from genome assembly GCA_947561395.2 of Buxus sempervirens. Lineage (NCBI taxonomy): Eukaryota > Viridiplantae > Streptophyta > Magnoliopsida > Buxales > Buxaceae > Buxus > Buxus sempervirens. The sequence goes on along the minus strand of OX387192.1, from coordinate 35,854,727 downwards.
TTGATTCTCTTTGCTTTAATTTATTTATTATGGGTTTTCATGGGTTTCCCTTTGCTTTATTTTATTTGTTTTTATAATTTCTTTAGAAAGTGTTTATTAAATTGTATCATTTAAGAAGATAAATGGATTTTTGGTTGTCTTTCCTTGTGTCTCTGCTGATTAATCCTGCTTGGTTGTGGTATCGGTTGAGAAAGATGATCTATACGCTGAACTCTGGCATGCATGTGCTGGTCCGCTTGTCTCTGTCCCAGTGGTGGGAGAGAAGGTTTTCTACTTCCCTCAAGGTCATTTGGAGCAGGTTTCGTTCTTCCCCTTTGAATTCTTCATTATCACATACATAATTCTCATTTTTATTGAGCAAAATGATACAGACCCCAACATTATATGCCTTTAAGATATTGATTGTATTTACTGAATTTGTTTTGGATTTTTTTGAAAATACATCCCAATTACTATACAAAATCTGGTGTAGGTTATGGATTACTCGAATCAAGATGGTAGCATGCAAATCCCTATCTACAATTTACCCTCTAAGATCCTCTGCAGGGTTGTAAATGTTCAGTTAAAGGTATTTTTATCTTCCTTGTGTGTGTATGTGTGCATGCGATTGTATATCTATTTCAGTTTTTATATTGGAATTCCCTTTGCTGGTACTAGTTTTTAAAATTTTTTATCCTGGTGATGTTGTTTTTGTTCCAAATGTGGGCTTTCAGGCAGAAGTGGACACAGATGAGGTGTTTGCCCAAGTGACATTGATTCCAGAAACAAATGTTGGTTACTTACCTTCTGCACTCGAGTTCAATACATATGCTTTGCTTTTGGTTTGGCTGTGCATTAATTCTCTGGGTCTATATATAGCTAACAATTTGAATCATCACAGCAAGAGGAACCTAGTCCAGGGGAAGGAACTTTTCCATCTCTGCCCCATAGAGCCAATGCTCGAACCTTCTGCAAGACACTCACTGCATCAGATACAAGCACACATGGTGGATTCTCTGTTCTTAAGCGACATGCTGATGAATGCCTTCCACCTCTGGTCAGTTATCCTTGCATGATCTTGGATTTGCATATCTCCTTAAAAGAATATTCTAACATCATGCATGGAACAAGAAATGGTTTCATCTTTGTTTTTTAATCCAAAAAAATGAATGACCTCCTGTGTCGACCCTTTCATGCAAGTATGGAATTGTCTTGCATCGCAGAAGCTTAAAAATTGAAATCACCAGAGGATGTTTTTTGGGCTGATATTGGCTAATCTAGTCATTTCTTGCTTTTATTCCAATTAAAATTTTTTTTTCTACTGTGTCATTTAGCATTCTTACTTTGATGTGCTCTTTTCCTTAACTAGTCTTTCATTTTGCAACTTCAATTACATACATTTGAAAAGCTGAACCAATTGTATTTTATTACATAACATTGTAGGACATGTCTCAGCAACCCCCTGCCCAGGAGTTAGTAGCAAGGGACTTGCACGGGGTAGAATGGCATTTTCGCCATATATATCGCGGTGAGTGTCAAATTCCCCTAATTTCATTCTAAATTGGACTCTTGGCATGAGAATATGTTTGAGCATCAATGTCAGTACTACATGGCACCATGATGTTGAGCTTATTAATTTTGATTTAAAGCTTTTTTCATTTATTTCATACATTTATTTGAGTTGCGTATCTGCTATAAATACAGGTCAGCCAAAAAGACACTTGCTTACTAGCGGTTGGAGTACGTTTGTGAGCTCAAAAAGGCTCGTAGCAAGAGATGCTTTTATTTTCGTCAGGTTTTCTTCTTTATAGCTCTTTCCATTGGTCTTTTTCTGTCTGTCTCGCTCTTGCACACACAACAATAGAATGATTGTAACACTTGGTGCTATTTTAGATTGTTTGCCTTATATGTTAATCGGTTAGCTTCAAAAGAAATACCTTTTTGGCAGAGGTGAACAAGGAGAACATCGTGTTGGGGTTCGCCGTGCTATTAAGCTACAGAATAATGCATCAACATCGGTCATATCGAGTCATACTATGCAAATTGGCATCCTTGCCACTGCTTCTCATGCCATTTCCACTGGAACAATATTTAGTGTGTATTACCGTCCTAGGTAAGGAGTTAGTATGGGTAGGTGGTCTGTGGATCCCAAGGTGTCAAAATGTAATGCTTTTAATTAAATTTTTTTATTTATGCATATTCGACAGGACAAGCCCTTCTGAATTTATAATTCCTTATGATCAATACATGAAGTCAGTTTCCAACAACCATTCAATTGGAATGAGATTTAAAATGAGATTTGAAGGTGATGAAGCACTAGAGCAAAGGTGAATCAATAAAATCATTTGGACTTTTAGATGCTGTTTGCATTTCCAATTTATCTTAATCTCATCTTTGTATTATCAGACTGGAAGGTACTATAGTTGCTATTGAAGATATTGATCCGATTAGGTGGCCTAGTTCAAAATGGAGATGTCTCAAGGTACAGAGAATTTTTTTATGTGATTTATGATGGGACCTTCGCTCTTCTAACTGGTTATAACTGTTCTTTTTATATCTATTTATTTGTCTATGTAGGTCCAATGGGATGATGCACCAGCAACTTTTCCGTGCCCAGACAGGGTTTCTCCATGGAAGATTGAACCGTTAGAAGTTGCCGAAATGAATCATCTTTCACTTCTTCCCCGATCAAAGAGGGCACGAGTCAATAACACACCTAATACTGAATCATGTTCACCTGTTATGGAGGGTAAGTTGCCTTGTCTAGCCTTTATTTGGTTCAGAAATGTTCACAGAAAATACCATAGGTAATGACAACTTAAGATGCGTTATTTGTTTCTGCCTTCACCCAAGACCAAGATGGCACTTGCCCGACAAACATATGTACTCCCATGCATCATCTGAATTTCGTTAGTCTTTGATCCTTGAACTCTAATTATGACCCAAAATGGCTTTGGAAAGTTTATTAAATTTATCACAATGATAGTAGCAATTTTATATTGTGTGTCTGTGACTCATTCAAATTTCTTCTATTCACCAGCATTTTCGCCAGGCTCAATTGAGCCGAAACTACCTCAAAGACATGCAAGGGTCTTGCAAGGTCAAGAAATCAGGGCCATAGGCTCTCAAGTATCAGGAAATGAACAGGAGCTACCATTTTCTCATTTAGTCCCCCCTCCAAACACCGAGTGGGATCACTCACAGATGGGATCAATTCAAGACCTATTTTCTTCAGGTCCTAGAGACATGGTACCTTTTCCCAGTGGTACTCCACAAGATTCATTCACTTGCAGCTACTGGCTTCCACCATTTACCTCTTATGGAGCTAGTGGTGATGTTGGACCAGGCAGTGGAAACTGCTCTGCTCCAAATATTGGCGATGGTGAGCAGGAATTGAAGGGTGTTCATGACCTCAAGGATGCAGTTGATCCTCCAGTGACTCGATCAAACGGTGCTGGTACTTGCTTGATCTTTGGTGTTGATTTAGTTAAAAATCCAGCAGAGCCGACATCGCATTTTACTTCCAGTGGGTTCCTTCATCCTTGCTCTGAGACTCCGGCAATTTCTCAGTCAGGCATTTCAGAATCCGTTCAGCTTTCAGGGCTTTCTAAGAGTACAAAACCATCCGATTCCACAGAATCTGGAAATCTTATGAGAAGACCATGCAAACACTGCTGTACTGCTACAACCCGGAGCTGCACCAAGGTTTCATCTTAAAATTTAATTTATCACTTCCAAGTTTTGATTGTTTATCTGTGCTAGTTCTGAGAAAAATATTAAAACTGCTTTTCCTTAGGTCCACAAGTATGGAACTGCTCTTGGAAGGTCAGTGGATCTAACAAGATTTGATGGGTATGATGAACTTCTTCGCGAGCTTGATCAGATGTTCAATTTCGAAGGGAGTTTAATGGACAAGAGTAACGGCTGGCACGTGGCATACATGGATGTTGAAGGGGACACAATGTTGATTGGAGACAACCCATGGCCGTTAGTATCAGAACTTCAGAATCATTTCTTATCATCTGTTCTCCACTATGATAATTCGTAGTGATAATTCTATTATTGTAGCTGGTTCTAATTTGATTCTTACATTTTTCTTTTTCACCTTTTGTGTTGTGTGAAAATGCAGGGAATTCCGGTCCATGGTGAGGAAGATGTTCATCTACCCAAAGGAAGAACTAGAAAAGCTGAACACATCCTCACCAGATGCTTTAACCTTGTAAACCCAGTGTTTTATGGAACTTTGTATGTGTGATCATACTCCCCCATTATGTAGCTCGCAGAGGTATGTATATATATATACAAAAGGTCAGAGAATACAGCTTTGCTTATGTGAACGCATGTTATGAATTCAAGCATATGCATGTTTTCTTATGTAAGACAGTACTGGCAGGGAGGTTTTGTTATTTTGCTTTCCATATGGGATTCCAGACACATTGCTTGCCAGGTAGGCCAATATCAAGTAGGCCCCGATCGGTTCAGATCCATATAATTTGTTCAGGGAATTGAGGGTGAAATTTGTGGTAAGAATTGGAATTGGGTTCTCATGATTGGTTGGGCATTTTAAACCTTGGGCAACTTTTATGTAATTTATCCTTTTTTCTCCTCCGTAGGTTGAAAGACTTGATACCAATAATACAATCTATCCATACAATATATAATGGGAAGATGCCCTCTCGGAAAGCGTGCCAAACAAAATGTGTAGCTTTCTAAAGTAGCCCTTACACATTTATTGAGAATATTTGTTAATCTAAGGGTATGATGGTCAAAACTATCTCAATTTTTTTTTCAAAATTTACAATCAGTTTTTCAACTGTCATCTTCTACCTTCTCCTTCCCCTCCTTTCTTCTTACACACATACAGTATTACATGTGTACCCTGTTAGTATAAATAAACATTAGGGGAGGCACGTGCATACTGCATGTCTTTACCCTTAATGTAATATGAAAGAGAAAAAGAGAGAGTAGTGGGTAGTTATAGTTTGGGATTGTTTTAATTAGAGAGGATAATAGTTGAAAAAAAAAAGAGGTCAGAATCTTAAGGGAATATTCCCCCTTCTTTATTTTTTTAGGACAATATTCCCCTCTCTTCCTTTTATTAATAATAATATAAATGAGCAATAAAAGCAAGAAATACCTTCACTGATTTTTTTTTAACTTTCACACTCATAATCGCCAATATTGAAGTGAATTTTTTGATTATTTATTATTTAACGTTATTCATGATTTTGAAGTACACTAATTCTTAAATTTCTTGATTTTATAAAAGTCCTAAATCGGAGAACAAATCTTAAAGAAAAACTGAAGAGGAAAAACGATTTCTATGGGATAAATCAATTACTTTTTTAGTATCAAGAAACGAAATAATTTTATAAAATTCATTTTTTATTGCATAAATAATCAATCACTTAGATCATATATAGAAAAAAATCTCAAAATAATAGAGAACATATGAAATACCTTTTTCTTATATAATTCTAATTCTACAAGTATCATACAATGTAGGGCTATTTTGAAACTATAAAAACTAATCACTATAAATAGTTAAATACTGTAATAATTCCAAAATTGCGATTAAAACATTATAAAATACTCAAAATTCTAAAACGAGAACCAAATGTGCACTAAAATGACAATAATTTATCGAAAGCTAAAATTTTTTATTTAATATTGAAATATTAGTTGTTTAGGTTCTACAAAAATCAATCTTGAAGTATAAATACAGGTTTAATCACATCGTGTTGAGGACAAACCATATGGTGCAACCAAAGACCAAGCATATTTACACAAACAAAAAGAAGAAAGGGAATAAAAAATGGCCTCAAAAGAAGCCCATTGCTGGTGGGAGGTCATTTGATCATGTCAACACCAACCCTTAGAATCGTAATATTGTTCATAACCAATGTTACAAATGGCTCATTCTATCAACTTTTAAAATTTTTAAGTTTGTCACAAGCACCGTCCAACTAGCACATAGTTAGTATACAAACACACAATACGCGAACTGCATAAAGAGTACAGCTTCAAAGGGAACCCATAGGCCTAACACATGGCAATAACTCGAGCAACTTCACCATGTTTCAGCTGGAGCTAGGCTATCGGGTGGACTCCCTTTGATTTGGAGAGGGTGAGTATCAAACTTAGGTCTTGGATAAGAGTATCACCAGGCTTTACCACCATCCCAAGTGGCATCCTTCACATTAAGGATGAAGGGTGGTTGAAGTGACATTTCACTTTGTAAAATATAGTCACCATTGAATGCTGCATGTGGCAGCATCACATGATGGCTGCAGGGTCTGCCGTAGTATGCAGGTGGCACATGATTTTATCCCTTTGCATTAACCCAACCTTGCCCTTTTGAAGGCTCCACTTACTTATGAGTATTCAATGATTTACTTGACATGTCCGTATATAATATTAAGACATTTTAATCCAAGTTCCACACCTTCGTTATTAGAGTTTGAGTTACAAGGCTTGGTTTTGGATATGGGCCCACACCCCAAACCTTTATGATATCATGTTACCATTGGATCATGGGACCCACGTATCATTATCACAATGAAATTTTCTGTTATGCTTGCTTAAACTGGGCACGACCATAAAATGTTGTGGAGCATCTTCCTGTTAATGTTTTTTGGTAATTTGGGCCCTACATAAAAGTAAAAATAAACAGTGAATGTGAGATTCTGTCATACGGAACATCTCACGGCAAGTATTTTTTAATTGTTATAAATGTATCAATTGGGTTACATATGAAAAATAAATAGCCATGAGATTCTCGACATGGTATCATGTGACGGCCATGGCAGACGATTTCAAATCATTTTAGGAAATATATTATTATCATTTTCGGAAAGGACGAAATGGTTGTTCCATCGTCTTCATGACCTGTATGGCTGTATACGTCGGGCTGGCGATAATGGAGGCTATTTATAAGCCCTGACACCGACCGTACGCCGTTGCGAGAGACGAAGAATCGCACGAGTAAAAAATCGTTTGCCTTCCAAAGGAGGACGACGAGTAGGGTTCACATTGTCTGCGATCCATCCCTGACAATGTGGAACCGTGGACCCAATTTTCCGGTCACCGGTGTGCCGCTGCCAGTACTTAGTGGTGACAGGATAAATTGGTTCTCCCGTCCGGCGTTGTCTAACATCGCAGTAGACATCGTAAGGTTACACCGCAGGGGATTTTCCCGCCAAAAAATCCAGCTATAGGACCTCAACCAGGTGAATCGCCGATTCGCTTCCGTTGTAATCGTCTGTTCCCCAACAAACCCATTCCATAAATAGGCCACATGCAAGAAGCAGCCACAACGTCAGTCTACCTCCCTTGGCCACTCAGTCACTCTGTTCTAAATTATCTCTCTCTCTCTCTCTCCGTTCTGTATCTGTGACTGCGAATTCTCTTGATTAGCTCTCTTCCTAAACTTCCAAGCTTCTTTGGACCCTGAGCTGTGCAGTGGTGATATGGCGAGGAACTCGACTCTGATTTGTGCTCCTGTTGCGGGGGAATTCGTTGATGACATGCTAAAGGAGATGCGTATGGCGAAGGAGTGCGGTGCAGATCTCGTCGAAGTCCGCATCGACCATCTGAAGAACTTCAGCCCTCGCGAAGATCTCGGAAGGCTCATAAGACAGTGCCCTCTTCCGACTCTCATCACTTACCGGTCTGACTTGGTTGTTTCTTTTGCCGTTACGTTGAACTACGTTTTGATTTCGCAGTACTCGTTTCCACTTTTTTTAAGCGTATTAAGGTTTTATTATTATTATTATTCGAAAATCAGAAGTGCCATTTCGGTGGATTCAACCACTAATTATTTATGTGAATCACTTCACATATTTCCGTCTTTTCAATTATTTTTCCTAAGAATCTCCCAGTTTGTAAATATGTTCTTCTTGTAGAATCTTCTGATAGTTATTCATTCAGACCAAAATGGGAAGGTGGACGCTACGAAGGTGATGAAAGGAAACGCCTGGATGCACTCCGTTTAGCCATGGAATTGGGGGCTGATTATATTGATGTTGAGCTTCAGGTTGCTTTCTTTCAGTGTGCCCTTAAATAATTTTTGAAAGTAGACAAATTTGACATCTTGAACATCCATGGCAATGGGCTTGTCAATAAATTTACTTAGACCTATTGTACCTCATTTCATATTTTTACAACCATTGAATTTATTGTCTATATCCATCCTCTTAATTTTACCATTTTTTAGGCTTTGCTAAACTCTCATGCTTTAAGAATTATTTAAGTTTGTTTGGTATCTGAATCTAAAATTTTGAGAAAGAAGTCCTGCACAAGATATGCCATTTGATTTATGAGAATAAATGTAGAGGAACATATATAACTTGTATACTTGGGGAATAAGTTCCCCAGAAAGTCATACCACTATAAAAAGTTAACAGTAGTTTCTTGTCGAGGACTTGTTGAAATCTTAGTGTTTGCAATTCGAATCCTATTATTCAAAGCAACTAAAACAATTTGAATCCCACATTTTGATCCCTTTTGGAAAAGATTCATATGGTTATTTTTTGTCTTGCTATTTATAATTTGAATCTAAATCATATTGGAGCCTAGAATTTGAGTTGAAAACAAGTTTTAATTTTTATTCTTTTTTTAGGCCCCTTCAACTTCCTCAAGTGGTCAATCATTCGTTTTCGTTAATAAGAAATTTACACTTAACTGTGGGTGGGATTGTAGGGGAGGGGGTGGGTGTAGATACTTTACCCTCTTAAAGGTGAGTCTATTCAATGAGATAGAAAACCAAAAACAGAAAAGGTCCAAAAGTCCCAAACAACCGAGTTGGGATTCTTGCATGCATGTATTTTTCTGAACAAAATATCATAACATTAAAAATTGTTCTGGAGTAGTCATTTGGTATACTTGCATGCATGTAATCTTCTTAAGAAAAACATGGTCATAAAGTTACCATTTTGGGGCATCTCACCCACTCACAAAGCACATCCTCAGCTATGCAGAGGCCTATAAAGTTATCTATAGTGGTTTTATAAATGTGCACAACTAGATTTTATATAAAGCATTGAAACTCTATAATGAGTAGTTGAGAAAATAAACAAACTAATTAGGACTTTCTGTACTCAAAAATGAGAAAAAGAAATGCAAAACAAAGGATATAAAGATGAATAATGTGACACTTCAATGACAAATTTATTATTGGACTGTTGTCATGATTCTAATAGGATTGAGATTTTCTTTTGCTTGGCTGAATAATTTACAATTTTGAGAAATTTGAGTTTATGTGATGGCTATATAGCTTTAACTGTTAATCTGCCCATGTCTGTATTCCATATAATGATATCGAGTGAGACTTTTCTTATCAATTTGTTTATGTTTTATGCAATTGAATCTCTCAGAATCAAGCTATATAGACTTTTCTCTCTGTCTTTCAAGGTGGCCAATGAGTTCATCGGATCCATACATGGAAAGAAGCCTGAAAAGTTAAAAATCATTGTTTCGTCTCATAACTATCAAAATACTCCCTCTGTGGAGGATATTGGTGACCTTGTGGCAAGAATGCAAGCTACTGGAGCTGACATAGTGAAGATTGTAACAACTGCTTTGGAAATCACAGATGTAGCACGCATGTTTCAGATAATTGTGCATTCTCAAGTAAGCAATGTACCACATAAGTTCTATGTTGCTTTCTCATTAGTTTCAGCAAGACAAACCATTTACCCAAAAAATAATAATAATAGATCTTACAATCAGAAACACATAAGAAGGTACTGACTATAAATGTAACATAAATTTGGGACAAGTAGAGTGGTAATCAAGCTCAGCCGAGCTGGTTTACACTAGCTAAAACTTTTTGGTCTTGATCTTGTTAATGTCTCTCAGGCTTAGGCTTGAATTGTAAATTCTCTGGCTCAGTCCAATGATAGTAACGTTCTACATGAGCAAATAGAAATCTATGAAGTCCATGAACTATGTAGATGTGTAGAGATAAAAATGAATTGAAATCTAGAAATATATTATTTTTGAATTACAATGATATTGTTTTGCTTTTGTTACTAATACAGAATTATGGTGAAAAGAAATTTCTCTATGCCACAACAGCTTTAGTTGGCTGTTGAGACATACAATATACCAAGTGGAAAATTTATTTTGGTTAAACTTAGAGTATGGCGTAAGATTGGCTTATGGTATATGTGAAGAAGGAAGAGTCATAAAATAAAATTTTCAAGGAAAAAAAACTCTATTTGAACCATGCTCTAACATTACAAATATATTTTATAATAAAGTAATTCAGATGATCTTCAAATGAGTGAGGTTCACCCATGCTTATGTCTACTTGTTTAAGGAAATGAGCTATGAGCCTTTTTCAGGCTGGGCTTAGCTTGAGAGCTTAGTTATTTAAGTTCACGCTGGTTCATTGACAGCTCTTTGAACAAGTTTGGTTGTAATTGTTCTCCTTGTAGTGTGTGATTATAATTATTCTTTAGAATTTTAACTAGGGCTTTGTCAGTTTCACCTGAAAAGAGAAACATTTTCTGAAATTTTCAGATTTCAGCATTTTTTTTCTGACCAAAAAAAAAAAAAAAATGAAGATATTTTGGCGAAAGCAGTTGAAGTGAAATATTTTGGCTGACTTTTTTCCAAGGCAGCTAAGCTCGCTCCCTCTTCCCACCCTCTCCCTCTCTTTCGCTCTCTGAGGTCATTGACCATATATTTTTTCTTCTCCCAGATTATCCACAGAAACAAGCAAGGAAATTCTTGAGCTACTTATCTTGCACACTGTTACATGTGAAATTGCATTGTAGTCTGTTAGAGAAATTTTGAATTTTTCACTCATATTCATCTTTAGTAGTCTGTTCCCTAAGCAGTTATTCCATTGTTAATTGGGTAGCAAAATGATATTCTCTGTAATAAACCATTTCTAAAAGCTTAACCAGTAAAACAACCCTCTTTGATTCCTATTTCTCTGAAGAGGCAATTCATGTTTCACTTCCTCTTAAATTTTAGTTTGCAATCCACAGATGACTCTTTAATTAAAATTTCAGGTCCCAATAATAGGATTGGCTATGGGCGAGAGGGGTTTGATATCACGGTTACTTTGCCCTAAATTTGGCGGATATCTCACTTTTGGTACTCTTGAGGCAGGAACAATATCAGCACCTTGGCAACCAACAGTTAAAGATCTGTTGGATGTATACAATTTCAGAGATTTGGGGCCTGATACAAGGGTTTTTGGTCTCATTGGGAAGCCTGTTGCCCACAGCAAAGCACCTCTTTTGTACAATCAAGCATTCAAGTCAGTTGGTTTCAATGGTGTTTATGTGCGTTTGTTGGTAGATGATATTGCAAAATTTCTCAGAATATATTCATCTCCCAGTTTTGTTGGGTTCAGGTTCAATCTTCTCTCTGGAAGACTTGCATAGACTAGAAGTTATATTTCAGTGCTTGTTTGTTCTTCTTGTTGTCTTTGTTACAAATTTCAATGCTCTCGTGATTCTGATGGCCGGGGATTCTTTATGTGGTATTTATTCTTGTACATGATTTTTTATTAGTTTCTCACCTTCCTGCTGTACTTTTCTGCAGGATGGATCTGTTTGAGTTTTTTTTTTCCCCTTTTGATAATGACTGTTTCGGATTTATTCTAGATGAAACTATGCATATATTTTTTTTAAGCATAGCCCTGGGTGATGTTCCCTTGTATAAAGGAATAACATAGATTACTTTGGAATGCAGCGTTACAATTCCTCACAAGGAGGCTGCACTTGGATGCTTGGATGAAATTGATCCAGTTGCTAAGGTAATTGATAAAATTTTCATTTGCAGAATCAAGAAAATTTTTCATTGCATTAACCCTGTTATCAACTAGCCAAAAGGTTGATTTCATCCATGTCTCTGAGAGGATTTCATGTCTTCTTATTGCAAAATTGCATGATTAAACTATTCTTTTCTTGATCAAATCCCTTCAGTCAATAGGAGCAGTTAATTGCATCATACGGAGCCCAAGTGATGGAAAGTTAAGTGGTTATAATACTGATTATTTTGGTGCTATTTCTGCAATTGAGGACGGGCTACAAGGTATTTTACATGTTTTGCTTCTTGTTCATAATTTTGTTGAGACCCTATTACTGGAAGTATGTTTTGCAATCTTCTCTTCTCATTTACAGGCTCCCTTAATATAAAAAATGCAAATGGTTCACCCTTAGCTGGAAAGCTGTTTGTAGTCATTGGAGCTGGTGGTGCTGGTAAAGCACTTGCTTATGGTGCAAAAGTAAAGGGAGCGAGAGTTGTAATTGCAAATCGCACTTATGGTGATCACTAGCTTTAACTATCCTTTTATTCTTGTTAATTTAACCAGTGATATGTTGCAAGGTTTTATGCATTTAATGTGATACTATATCAGAAATTGAATGTTAACTATCAAAATTTTAAATTCTTCTTACACATGCTCTCACCTTTATTTCCATGCTTAGCAAGGTCTTTTTGTGGCAGTCTGTCATCCAGACTTTGTTAGGTTCTTATTGTGTATATGGCTTATGAAATTTTTTTTAATGCATTTCAGTAATGAACGAATGAACAGTTTTTCAGCATTTTATTATAATTAATTCAAAAAACTATCCCTTTGTGGATGTCCAGGTAATCATCCAGATTTCGTCTATCTTAGCTGCCAATGTTGCTATTAATGTGTAATATCAATTTCAACTTCTTTGATGATATGACAGTAGAATTGTTCATATATTACCACGGATGTTGTTTAATTTTTGACTTGGATAATGATTTTATCTCTGTTCCAACTGCAAGAGCGTGCTAGAGAACTTGCTGAAATAGTTGGAGGACATGCAATATCCCTTGCAGAGTTGGATGCTTTCCATCCGGAGGATGGGATGATCTTAGCAAATTCAACATCTATTGGAATGACACCAAAAGTTGATGAGACGCCTGTATCCAAGGTTTGCCTCTTTACTGTTATTTTTATAATGTATATGACTATTCCTTGCATGCCTAGTTTCAGACCAATTTTATTGTCATTTGTCACCATGTATTCTATTGATAAAATTGAACATGGTGTTCGGATTTGCATTCACGTAAGATATATAAATTTCAAATTTGTTAATAATTTTATTATCTTTAATATATTTCCATTAATTTTCTATACGTTATTTATCTTTATATAATACATCAGTTTTATCTTTTATTATGCATCACCAGTTCCAATTTTGGTCATGATTTAGAACAGAGTTCTTGGTGTATTGGCTCCAACAACCTCCTGATTGTAGACCTTATGATAAATGATCTAAATATAGAAAGACCATCTATAACCAATTCCCTCTTAGTTTCCCACACAAATAATTATCATTCAGCTAGAGAATGCCAATTAAGATGCTATGTATCCATAGATTGGCATAAGCATTTTGAGATGGATAATATTGAAAAACTATGAAATATAGTAGTAGAGATGCGCTCATTTAGGGGGTTTGACATAATTGCTCAATAGGTCACATAGAGGGGAAACGAATGAGATTGTTTGAACATGTGAAATGGAGGCAGGTGACCATATGAAAGAATTGTGAGTTAAAGCAAGTTCAAGGCTCTGAACACTCGGAAGATCAGAAGCATGTGGGTGAAGTTGGTGACAATGATGAGATGTTGGCATCACTTGTACGTTGTACTATGCACATTTTTATTGCATTTAAGCACATATTTTTACACTTCATTTCAAGTTCAGTTAGTAAGAACGCTTGGGGAAGGTTATATATTCTCAGCTTGTATTAACTTAATTGAATTAGTAACACTGATCTTTACATCGTCTATAGAAAAATTTCACACCTGTGTCTACAGCGGCTGCTATGATTGGTTGTTTTATTTTAAAATCCATATTTTTTTTGCCAGCACGAATTTTTTTAATTGAACAGACCAAGCCCACAGCCACTGTAGCAACAGATATAGGATTTGGCTGCAGGCAACGTAGGCTGACCCTTAAGGAATATTTTATCAGGTGATATGTATGGAACTGTGTTAATTCCCTCTAAACCAATGCATCCGGTGTTTTATTCATCATTTACTTTAATTAATTGATGCTTTGCTTATGATATTGACTCCTAGAATTACATTGTAAATCGTTGGATAAGTAAATGGGCAAATTATGTTACAGAAAGCTCTGAGCAATTACTCCCTGGTCTTTGATGCTGTTTACACGCCAAAAATGACGAGACTCTTGCAAGAAGCACAGGAGAGTGGAGCCATTATTGTTACTGGATTGGAGATGTTCATTGGGCAGGCTTACGAGCAATATGAAAGATTCACAAGTTTGCCAGGTATGATGAACCATACTATAATGTGTCACTCTTAGTTCATATTCTTTTCTAGCACTTACGTTGCTTGAATTTGTATTGTTGTTTGATTGCAGCTCCTAAGGATTTGTTTCGGAAAATAATGGCGAACTACTAAGTAGAGAGGTCGTGTTTGGTTCGCCTCCATGCTGCTGTACTCCATGTTTCAATCTGTAGCTTGGTTGTTTCGACTTTTGTTGTGCTTTTACTATTCACCTTGGCTACCAACTTGATTATTTTGGCTGTGTATATCCAATTCATCATGGATATGTAAAATGTTCTAGACATTAGATAGATTTGCTACAATCAGATCAGTACAAATGTGATTCAGTTCAGGCCACGGCCGAGACGGTTAATAAATAGGAGTTATTTTCTTGCTCTAAACGTCTTTTTAGCTTTGTGGAATCAGAGCTCTGGTCTGGCCCTCACAGAAATGCTGTTATGTATACTAGGGTTGGCGCATGGAATTTTGTACCTAAGCAGTTGAAGCGGATTTGGGAGTTGGGACATCCAATTGCTTAAAGTCGGAAAGGGTATATTTTTTGGAAAGCAAAAAATAAAAAATCAAGATATCTCGTAGAAATATATAGTAATAGGGTACTATAGGTAAGAAAATAAAAAATTGGCGTTTCTTACGTTGAACTGCTTCCTGCGCGCGTGTGTGATTAAAACCCATTTTACAAAAACCTATTCTTATACCAAACATTGTTTTTCTCTTGGAACCCATTTCAAGCCTTGTAGCTCATTCCAAGCATTGGAATGCATTCCCCAGGGAGCCCTCATATTAGTTGGAGCCTTTTGCGTGTGGAAGATCGGCTAGAGCATCCACAGTGAGCCCTCACATTAGCTGGAGCCTCTTGTGTGTGGAAGATCGGCTAGAGCATCCATAGTCGATCTTCGTCAAGTGTTACATTCATTCATTATGCCAACTTATCATAATTAAATGGGTTGTACCTAACGATAAATTGGGTTGCATCCCATAATGAGTTAAGTTGTACTCAATAATGAATTTGGTTGTACGGAATAATAAATTAGGGACACGTGACGAAGATCTGTAGAGGGCTGCTGATCTTCTAGTATCTCAGGCTCTAGCAGATACAACGCCATTTTAAGTAATTTCAAGATTTTTTACGGAGGATCTTTGGTCAAGAGCCGTAAAGCCGTAAGACTCGTTTGGTTGCTCTTCTTCTCTCCTATTTACCACACGCTCACACGTCATTGTTGAATTGTGTTGGACGTCGCGCCATCATAATGATGCCACCGGCTTCCTCCCGTGGGCGCATTTGGAAGTGATCAATTTGTGACTGGTTTGGTGGTAGGGGCTTCAACGTGAGCTTGTTTGAACGTTGAGCTTTGAATCGCAAAGGAATAATGACATGCATTGGGATTTATTCTACGCAACATCTAGGATCGTAGCTCTTGCAAGAACTGGTCGGATTGCTTCCGCGAGGAAACTGTTTGACGAAATGCCTAACAGAGACTCCGTTGCTTGGAACGCCATGCTCTCTGGCTATTCTCAATCGGGTCTAACCCAAGAAGCACTTCATCTGTTTTACGATATGAGAATTTCCACCTTGAAGCCGGATCATTATTCTTTCACCGCAGTTTTGAGTGCGGCGGCAAGTGGAGGCAAACTCGATCATGGAAGAAGAATTCATGCGCTGGTCATCAGCTCCGGTTATCAGTCTTCGTTGCCGGTTAGCAATTCTCTTATAGATATGTATGGTAAATGCTTCAGCCCATCTAGTGCGAATATAGTGTTTGAAGCGATGAACACATGGAACGATTTGTCATGGTGTTCTTTGTTATTTGCTTATGTAAAATGTGACCAGTTTGATAGTGCCTGTGAAATATTTTATAGTATGCCTAATCAGACAGAAGTTGCGTGGAACATATTGATTTCTGGTTATTCACGATGTGGAGAGATTGAATCATGCATGGATTTGTTCAAAAAGATGCAAGGGACTGTTTGCCAGCCAGACCAGTGGACTTTAGTTGCACTTATGAGTGCTTGTGCTGGTCTCCCAGGACTTTGTTACGGGTGCATGATGCATGCATGCATCATTAAAAGTGGCTGGAGTGCTGCAGTGGAGACTAGCAACTCAGTTATAAGTTTTTATGCTAAATTAGGCTGTTGGGATGGTGCTGTCAAAGCTTTTGAGTCAATCAAGACTAGAAGCCAGGTCTCATGGAATGCAAGGATTGATGCCTGCATGAGAAGTGGTGACGTAGATGAAGCTTTTTCTGTGTTTCAGCAGGCACCTGAGAAGAATGCTGTTTCCTGGACATCAATGATTTCAGGGTATGCAAAAAATGGGCATGGAGAACAGGCAATTAGCTTCTTTGTTGATATGATAAAGGGACTTTTCCAACCAGATGAATTTACATTTGGTGCTGTCCTTCATGCATGTTCAAACTTGGCAGTGCTGGGGAATGGTAGGATGATGCATGGTTGCCTAATTTACTATGGTTTCCAGTCGTTTGGGTATGTTGGCAATGGTTTAATTAACATGTACAGCAAGTGTGGGGACATTCAAGGGTCTAGCCAAGCATTTAGTGATATTATTGACAAGGATCTGGTCTCTTGGAACACAATGTTGTTTGCGTTTGGGTTGCATGGTCAGGCTGCTAAAGCTCTAGATCTGTATGAACGCATGGTTGCATCCAGGGTAATACCAGACAAGGTTACATTCATTGGCCTATTAATGACTTGTAGCCATTCTGGGCTGATAGAGAAAGGCAGGGTGTTTTTCGAATCAATGAATTCTGTTTATGGGCTTTCCCATGAACCAGATCATGTTGCATGCATGGTAGACATTCTTGGCCGAGGCGGATTCTGGACAGAAGCAAGTGAATTGGTGAAGGAGTACTCAAGGACACATGGTCTGAATATCAGCTCCTGTGAGGCTTTGCTAGGAGCATGTGCTGTACATTGCAAAGTAGGGCTTGGGACAAATGTGGGGAAGGAACTAATGTCAATAGAGCCTCAGAAAGATTTGAATTATGTGCTCTTGTCAAATTTGTATTGTGCAAGTGGGCAGTGGAAGGAAGCAGAGAAGGTAAGGGAGGTGATGATGGAGCAAGGGGTGAAGAAGTTGCCTGCTTGTAGTTGGATTGAAGTTAGAAACAAGGTGATGGCCTTCATAGCAGGGCAACATTCACATCCATTCATAGAAGACATGTGTAAGATACAAAATTTTATTGAATCTGAAATGAGAAATCCTAGTTATTCTGGTTTTGAGAACCATTAAGCTCTTCTGTGCTCTAGTAAAAATTGATGCTTTGTTTTTATTCTTGAAGTGACACAAAGATCTTGGAAAATATGGTTATAATTACATATCCCATGATAAAATCTTTCTTAATTTGGAATGCTTGAGGTCCACAGACTTGCTAAAATCCCTCAAATTTAGTATATTAATGGGCGGCGCGTACAATCCGCGAGCTTGATGGTAGTAAAGAGTGAAAGTTAAAACAATCTTGATTGGCTAACTCTTTAAGGAAGATGGTGTTGATGCTTACATTTTACTGAATGAATGGTTTTGTAGATCAATTATGAGGTATTGAAAGTTGGCTAAATTTTAAATATCTAACACCCCAGGACCTGCTGCTCATTTTGTAGATAAACACAAGTAATGCAAGTAATAAAGTGAACAGATATTATTTGATAGTCCCCAAGTAATGTATTGTGAATGTGATCTATCTCAAAGTTACAATCCCTTTTTTTCTTCTGAGTTCTTACCTGAGCAAGTGATAAAATGAAGGAAAATAAGTGAAGATGGCTAAGATTGTGGGAAGGTACTGATTGCACATAAGTAGAATTAGTACCCAAGGATCTCTACTTTTAAAGAAAAGGCATTTAGTTGTTGATGAACTGGCTTTCATTGTGTACTAACAAACCAAACAATAGAATATTTACAAAAATAAATGTATTTTATATAAAGAATATTAATAAAAACTAGTTGAGTATGCAATTGAAAAGGACATATTAGTAATTGTTTAGGACATATAATGGTCTAAAAATTGTTAAAAAGTATTTTTAAAGGATATTTACAGTTTACCCCCTGGGGTTTACGACGATCCCGTTTTACCCCTCGAGGTTTCTAAAATATTAGTTTATCACTTTGAAATTTTAACAATGTTGAACATGTATTAAGAAAAAAAGTATATATTGATGATTTTGCCCCCACAGAGAATTTTTATTTATTACCCAAGACATAAATAAAGTTTTTTACTTTTAAATGTAAATAAGGGGGGTAAATTTATCAATTATTTTTTCTCAATTATGATAAAGGTAAAACTTTTAGATTGTTGCCTATTGAAAATCACAAAGGTAAACTTATATTTTAGAAACCTGAAAAGATAGGATCATCATGAACTTCAGGGGCAACTGTAAATATCCTTTTTTTTTTATAAAGAAAATGTCCTTTAACAAGGATGTTTTAGGAAAAAATATTACGTGATTGGCACATTCTCCGAGAGACCGCTTACGGTAGATAAATACATCGGAGGCACCTAAATCAAAATAGACGAATGTCAATTCAGGTAGTAGGGGTTGTGAAGGGGATTTCTGAGAAATTTGGGGACATTCTTCCTTCCCAAAATATTCCTAGCTTTGTTGCTGTGCAACGCTGTAGACCTAACTAACGTTCTCTTCGTCTGGGATCGAGGCCTCTTCTTGCTAAACCAGGCAGGTGAAGACTCTTCGCAGCTCTTTTTTATACGCGCGAGGTTGTCTTTTATTTATTATCTCCCTCTGTTTGTGAGGGTTTCTTCGATAAATCATTACTAGGGTTTTGGAGCAGTACAAAGTTGAATATTTTCTTTGAAATTTTTGCTACGTGGGAAGTAAATTCTGCAGTGTGGGTTATCTCGTTTTCTTCGTTCTCATTGTAAGGTTTGTTTTTGCAGGGAATTTTTTTTATTGATTCATCCGGCAGCTTATCATGGTTCTGTTTGCTTTAGATTTTGATTTTTCTCCTTTTTTGGGTGATTTTTAAGCCTTATGTTTTGAGGAGCGTTGCGAATATTAGGGTTTACGTTGTTTTGTTCGAAGATTTTGAAAGTCAGCCTCGTGAGATTTGACTTTGTTGATATGGAGATGTTTACTTTGAACATGCCGTTGATTATAGCAACTGTTTTGGGTTTTCGGAATTTTGTGAATGTCTTTCACCTTAGATTGAAATTTGAATTTCCAGTGATTCGTGACCAGTGGTGCTTGTGCGGATTTTTTTCTTTGTGTAAATGGATCTTATGAGGATCACACTCACGCGCATCTTTTTCTTCTTCATTTTGTTTTTAAAAATCTCTCAGAGATTATTTTGGGGGTGTTGTGATGATTTTGTGCTGCAGAGTTTAAAATTTAGGTTTTTGGTTGGTCACCTTCCAAGGGTTTGGGATTGTGGCTGCCTTGCCGTAATTTAGGATTGTTTTGTAATTCAAAATTAAGTTTGATCAGTGAGTCTTGTTGCTTTACAGATGTCATTTTTTGGGAAGAACCTCTAATAATTGGTATTCATATGCTTGGTGTTTTTTTTTTCTTTTCTCTTTATTATGTTTTTTAATTTGAGAAATAAGTTTTTGTTTTTCTCTTTTCCTTATTTACTCCTTTAATTATTTGCTTGACAAATTGGTTGCTGAACTGTGGGGGATCTTTGATGTACCAGCATTAACAGATGCAGAGCGGAAGGCTTAGATGATTGCATGGAGAATTATGGATGGTCAGGATGGGCCATTTTCATTTTATTTGGCTGTTCTGTAGTACTGTATAGAGCATGAGTTGGAAAAGTTTCATTTTCTTTCTCATACAGTGAAGACAGCGTAGTTTGGGTTCCTAATTCGTGATGGACTGTAACAAAGAAGAGGCTATCCGGGCCAAAGTAATGGCTGAGAAGAAGATGCAAAACAAGGATTTTGTTGGTGCTCGTAAAATTGCTCTGAAGGCTCAACAACTTTTTCCTGAACTGGAGAACATTTCCCAGATGCTCACCGTTTGTGATGTACACTGTTCAGCGGAACATAACATTTTGGGATCTGAGATGGACTGGTATGGTATACTTCAAGTTGAGCGAACAGCAGAGGAGGCATTGATCAAGAAGCAATACCGAAAACTTGCTCTTCTGCTTCATCCTGATAAAAACAAATTTGCTGGTGCAGAGGCCGCCTTTAAGCTGATTGGAGAAGCACAGATGGTGCTGTTGGATCAGAGCAAAAGGTCTTTGTATGACATGAAGCACAGAGCCTCCCTCAGAACTCCAGGGCCGAAGCCACCTTCACAGCAGGCCAATGGGAATTCTTATGTCAGGAGGCCACCTGTGCCTCAGAACAATTTTGTGAACATTTCTACAGCGTGGTACACAGGCTTGAAGTCGCAGCAGCAGCAGCAGACTCGAGCTCAATTCTCCAACAACAAATTGACTTTCTGGACTTCCTGTCCTTTTTGTAGCATAAGGTACCAATATTATAGAGAGCTTGTAAACAGATCTCTGCGTTGTCAAAATTGTGGGAAGACCTTTATTGCCTACGATCTAGAAGCTCAAGGTTGGCCACATGGGGGAAACATTGGTCGGCCTGTGTTCCCCCAGCAGCAAGAGGTCCAAAGTCAGGGTGCTCATAAAGTGGGCTCAGAAAGTGCTGTGGGGAATGCACCCTCCACTGTGAGATTTGATGGACGTTTTGGCGGCGGGACTATGCCTTCAGAATCCTTCACGAAGACCAGGAGTTCTTCTGAGATTGGATTGACAGATGATAAGGGAAAGAGGGCCAGAGTAGAGGAAGAGCAATCACGAACAACGAGCAGGAAAAAGAGGACATCAGTATTGGAACCCTGTGAAAGTTCTGACAGTGCAATCAGCAGTGACACTGAAGAAGATGTAGTTCTGGAAGAAGGTGGTGATAAAAGTGTTGGACAGAATTTGGAAGACCTTCAACCCCGGAGATCCACTCGGCAAAAGAGGCATGTTTCTTATAAAGAAAATTTAAGTGACGATGATGATTTTGCGAGCCATCCTCCGATGTCAAGGGGGATGGGATCATGCAGTGCTGCTGAAGTGAATAGTGACAATGTGTCCATGAATGGAGGGGGGTCAGAGATGGATGGGCCAGGTGGTTCCTTTTCTATTTTGGAGGAAGATGGGAAAAAGTTGAAGCAAAAAGGTAAAGTCCCTTTTGAAGAAAGCTTACCAAATAGAACTGAGATACTCAAAAAATGGGAGGAGCATGGGGAAGAAGCATCACCAGTGGATGATTTTAGGGAAAGATCTGAAATTCACAACAATAGTGATATCAATTCAAGCCTCAATACAACACCTGATCCTGAATTTTATCAGTGCCCTGATCCAGATTTCAGTGACTTTGAAAAGGAAAGAGAAGAAGAATGTTTTGAAGCTGAACAGATATGGGCTTTATATGATAGTGTTGATGGAATGCCTAGATTCTATGCTCGGATCAGAAAATTGCTAGCACCTGGCTTCAAGCTTCGGATCACTTGGTTGGAGCCTGATCTGGATGATCAGGATGAGATAGATTGGTTCAATGAGGAATTGCCTGTTTCTTGTGGTAAGTTTAAACATGGAAGCACTGAAAGTACTGAAGATCGTCTTATGTTCTCGCATTTGGTTTGTTGGGAAAAAGGCAGAACTAGAGGTTCTTATAAGATATATCCTAGAAAGGGAGAAACCTGGGCCCTCTTCAAGAACTGGGATATCAAGTGGAAATCTGATCCAGACAACCATAGATGGTATGAATATGAATTTGTTGAAGTCTTGTCTGAGTATGCTGAGGGACTTGGCATTACTGTTACATACTTGGATAGGCTTGAAGGATTTGTAAGCCTATTTCAGAGAACGATAAAGAGAGAGCTGACCTCAGTTCAAATTTCACCAACTGAAATGTTGAGGTTTTCCCACAGGGTTCCTTGTTTCAGGATGACTGGTAAGGAAAGACAAGATGTGCCTGAGGGATCTTATGAGCTTGATCCGGCTGCTTCTCTGCCGGCCAATACCAAAGAGTTTCGTCATAATGATGATGCAAAAGTGGACAAGTAGAAAGCTGGTACTAAAATCAATGAGCTAGTTTCTAAATCTTTGGAAAGTAATGGGAAACCTATGGAACGATCTGCGAGGCCTGATATGGCAACTAAGGGCATTGACCTACAGGAGAAGAATGCCTTTGAAAGAGGGAACCTGTGTAGTGGGAGTCTGTCTATGATGGAGGTTATGGAACTGTCAAGATGCCTTGTAAAGGAAATGCAGATCAATGCTTGTTCAAGGAGTGTGGCAAACATTTTGGCGGTTCCAAACATAACAACTGTGATAACTTTTCAGAGACTATGAGTGACCCATCTGCAACATGGCAGATTGATGAGAAGGAAGATTTTTGATGCAGATGATACTGATTCTTGAAGCCTTGTTGAAAGCTCTAGATCTCCTCCATCCCCTAATGTACTCAAGAAATCGCTGAACCAGAACTCTACAAATTTGATTCTTTGAACTCCCAGGAGAAGTTTCTGCCAGGTCAGATATGGTTGTACAGTCACATGGCTGCATTCCCTGTTAATGTGCTCAAGTAAAGAAGATTTGTCTCTTCCCCAAACTTCGAACCACAAATTACATAGCTTCAAGCCTGGTCTCTGCAGGACATTATTTGGTGGTTTGACAAGGACATGCTTATTGTCTGTTTGTTCTAGCAAAAATTCTTTTATCGTCAGAGCTAAATATAATATTTTTCCTCGGAAGGGTGAAGTTTGTGCATTATATAGGAACCTGAATGCAGAATGGGCATGTTCTGACTTGGAGAATATTAAACGTGATGCTGTAGAAGTCACTGAGAAGAATGAACTGGGGATAAAAGTATTTGTTTTAGAAGTGGGTGGTTTTAACTCTTAAGTTGGATGTCAAGGCAGAAAGAAAAGGGAAATCTTCTGTGACCCTGGTGTTGCCTTTGATTGAGTTGCTTAGGTTATGTCATCAGATGCCTGCTTTTCGCTTGACAGATGAGAGAAATGGCAGCCCGAGTGGCTGTTTTTGGGAGCTAGATCCAGAAGCACTACCTTTACTTTTATGTAATGATTGAAGTGGTAGGATGGTAAGCTTAATCCCCCGATGTCCATTAACCTTGTTCGTGTTCCTAGCGTGTTGACTGTCATGGTAGTTACTTTCAAATCTGTCCATTTTGGGGTGCAGATGGCTGATATCCCAACTAGTTGATGCGTGAATATTAGGTTTGCCAATACATTGTTGGCTTGGCTTCGGTCATGAACGTTCTTCTTCTTTTTCTTCTTTTTTTTGTTGTTGTGTGGGTTTAGCTTTAGGACCAGGGGTTGTCAAAGGGCAGTTTGCCCTGTATGTTTTCCAATGCATTAACTGTTATATCTACTTATTTGATCCTCAGTTTCTCATCTGTTCGGCTTGGCCTTGTAGACAATGAATTATAAATGGTTCTGGTGTTGTGGTCAAATCTTGAGGAATGATGCGGTGAAGAATTTTTTATGTTGGATGATCCTCTCCAGCATTTATATGAAGTTGTGTAATCCCTATTGTGGCAATGGCATTCCCTCCCTCTTTCTTCCTCCCCTCCTTGTCTCTTTTCCTTTTTAATGTACTTGTAGCAGCTTTCTAATTGTAGGAATCTTGTGGTACCAAGCTCGGAAATTCTTTGAGTTGTGGGAATAAAATTATAAAAAAAAAGGGGGTCTGTTGTATATTTTCGGTTTTCTTAACTGATACTGATTAGAGAGATCTTTAAGCTTGTAATTTTGGCATGAGTGATGAAGGCCCTGCAGAAGATGAAAGCAGACAAAGCAACATCATCAAAGAGCAATCTATTTGCTACAATCAACTTTATTCTTGGCTGCCTTGCCATAATCCTTGAAGGTATAATTGCCTGCAATAGTTTAAAAGAATTATTTTTTTAAAGTTGTGTTCAACTTTCTTTCTTTGCTAATTTATCTGTTCCCAAATTGAAAGTCTATCTTAAGCAATCACTCCCAAGGCCAATTGCGTGTTGATTTTTCCTCGTGTGGAAAGAAAGAACATCTTTCTTCCAAGGGAGTCAACCTCATTTTTTTAGGATCTCTGAAGGTTTAAGGCAATGCTCACCAAGAAAGGCACTAGTGCAATTGAGATACTAGTGTGGGTGGTGCAGCTTTGGTGGGCCCTCCAAAAACATTCCGAGTTTCAACATGTTGGCCCTTTAGACGCTTCGTTTAAAAGGACGAGACTAGTAGACTGTAGATTACAGAGACCCTCGGCCTCGGGCCTCCCCCAGTACTCTCAGAGGATTTCATTTTTTAGGAAGAAAAAAAGATTATAATATAATTTTGAAAGGGGCATTCCGAGAATTGAACTCGGGACCTCTCGCACCCTAAGCGAGAATCATACCACTAGACCAAATGCCCGGTTATTGTGTTCGGTAATATTTAAATTTAAAATTATTGTACTTGATTTTATTTACATGCCCATGGGAGGCGGGTTGATAGCATTTCACGATGCGACAGGATCGACGATCTTTTCGTTTTTCCCTCCAAAATCTTAAAATTCCCGAACCCTAATTTAGTGGGTGCGCTCTTTTCCATGATTCGCTGTTCCATCAACTGCACTTCTTTGCTGCTATCTTCTCTTCCTAACGCGTCTCATCTCATGTGTTAGTAAGGTCTTTCGATCATTCGATGTTCTATGTCTTCCTTAAATTCGAGTTATTGTTTTCCTCACCTTCCTTTTTTTTTTTTTTTTTTTTTCCTGAATCGCAATTGGTGTTTCCCTTTTGCATGGTTTCTCATTCATATTTCTTTTTCTTATTCTATATGTATTTCAGCTTGATTTGGCTCCGACGCTATTTGAAATGGGTTCTGTTGGAGATGATTTCGATAAAGGAAAGTCAGTAGGAGGAAACTCGGTTGCCGATATCGGGCAAACTGAGACACAGAATTTAGATACTCAGTCATCATCGTCATTGTCTGGTAGTCATTTGTCATTTATTTATTTTTCTAATATGGTCTTTTATTTTCGGGTGTCTTCTCTGATCAAATTTCACAAAGAACCTAATTAGGAAGAGTATGGATTATGAGAACGAATCAGGATAAGGTTCGGCTTCTACCATAATCATAAGTGTGGACTAATTTTGGCGAATGTGTGTTATTTATTTATTTTTTCATAGTTGAATGATAAAGTTTACGGTACTAGTGATTATATTTGGTGAAAAATCAGGTGAGAAACTTATAGATGCAAATGTGGATGAGGTCGAGCAAAATACTGTTCCTTTTGGCAATACTGCTCCACTTGAGAGCTCCTTATTTGAAACCCAATTGGTGAATCTTGAAAATGATACCCAAGTACTGGATGATACGGATACTCTTGGACATGCGACAATGCCTCTAATAGATGAGTGCAAGAAAGAAGTTAATATTGACAGTGACGGTGAAGATACAGACAGAACTGAAGTGTTGAGTGTCTCTGATTCTTTATCTGATGGTGACTCTGAGAGAGTAGTTGGGAGTGATCCCGTTGATTTAGAGAAGAGTTTATGTTCCCCTTTTGGACTCGAGGTGAAAGATTTTGTGGCAAATTCTGACATGTCAACTGGTGGACTATGCAGTTCAGGTGAGATTCTTGTTCTTGATAGATTGCACCTGTTATAAAACTGGGTTTTTTCCTTTTTCTTCTCTTATATGATTAATCTTGTATTTCAATTCACACTCATCCTCAAACAAGTGCAGTCAATAAGAAAAGTAAAGTTTTTAGTATGTTATATGCATAAAAAAATTTTTTGTATGTTATATGCATTAGCTGAATTTTAATCTTTATTGAGGCAGGACATTTATTATTGAGCAGCTTTTTGTATCTTTATTATCATGATTTTTTAGCATTTTTGGGTGTTGATTCCCGTGTTTTTTCTTCTTAATTTTTAGTTAAAGTACAGGCAAAAATGTTAATGATCAGTTTGAAGGTACAACGGGGAACATATTGAAGGATAAAAATAGAAAGAACACCAAAAGGATATGGATGGAATTGATCAAAAGTCATTTTAATTCCCATAATTTGATTGAACATATGGTTCTTGATTAGATTGGGATGTTAGAGTAGGATATATTGCCAACCCCAACCAGGTGGGATAAGGGCATTTTGTTTCTGTTATTATGGTTTCAAATTATTTTGAGATAGATTTCTCACCCTTGGAATAAGAAAATTTTGGGAAAATGTCAAAAGAAGTTTTTGTATTTTGTAATATTTTTCTAAAAAGTTATATTGGAAATTTGAATAAAATTTAAATATCAATTTAAGGGAAAATTTGGTGCCTTCCATAATAGAAAATTTTGGAAAATTGAAAAACCATATTTCTTATTATTGTTGTTGTTTTTAAATTACTCACATTGAACATTATTATTCACTGGTGATTGAATGTTAGTGTCTCGTGGGAAGCCATGATCAGTTGAAAGATGCTCCCTTTTTTTTTTCCATATTTTCCACAAAAGAAGGGGTATTTGCAAAGCATCTTAAGGTTTATGTGCTTGATGTGCTGATTTTTTCCGCAGCAAAGATCATTTCCTTCACGAATGTGTTTTCCTACTCCACCAAATACAGACAAGCCCATGGGCTTTGGCAATATTGTTGATCGATTTCATGATGAGTACTGTTTTACTCACCTCACCCCCCGCCCTGCCCCTCCCTACTGGCAGTAAATAGTCCAATTTTTCTTCCATGGTGGTGGAACCTTAATAAAAAGCTAGAAGATAAGATAAATAGTAATAACAGGATGCATCAAGAGAACATTCCAAAGTTAGGTGGCAGGCTTTAAACCGTCAGTATTGGTAGTCATATTGGTTAGCTTTGATACCTTTATATAGATCACTTGAGAATGGAACGGGATCAGTGTGAAACATTAGATAAAGGGATCTTTCAAGTATCAAATGATGCCTACCAATATATGTATTAGATTGGTTTAGGTGGATTATTTTAAACTGTATAACATGGCGTGGGGTCCTAGATAAAATTAAAAATGTTAAGCCTATCTATTATTGTTGTAGCTAGGAAAATTTTGTATTGCAACTTGTTGAATCTATTGAGCACTAGCGTGTGGACTAACTTATTGTATGGTTTAGGTACCTTTGTGAATGCAGTAGTTTTTGGAGGTGTTGAAGGCCATAACAACCTTAACAATAACAATAGCTCGTCCACAACTGTAATTTTCTAGATTGCTTTACTTATATTATGTCCAATGATCCTAAAAGGATTGTTCCAACTATTGAGAAACTCTACTGAGTCAAAATTTGTTGGTTGACCAATCCTGAGTGCAAAACCCTGGTTTTTATCATTATGATTTTCTTTCTTCTAACTAAAATGTGTCAAATACTTCTTTCATAATAGTTCCAATAAAAAAAAATCTTCCCTCATAATAGTTCCAATTAGAGGTCTAGAACTGAATCTTTATTTGTATCCTGATACATAAAATACATACAAGCATAATAATTTATCCATTTGTGTTTATATCTATAGATGTATGTGCACCTACACTAGGTATACACACGTAGACATTAAAATTTGTAATAAAAATGTATGCATGTATATTTCTAGATATGATGTTTGAGTTTCAGAATATTTGGTGATGCATCTTATTTTGAAGTCATGGAAAGCTTCTTGTTTATATAGTGGTTATTCCAATGAGCATTTAGTTGTGTGAACAAGAAATGAGGAAGTAGTATCATAATTTGCAATGCTCTAACTATCATTCATTTGACTCAGGAATTGTACAGAGGAATTTTACTTCTGTTCGTTCTGCATCATTGAGGACTTCTGGTCTAGCTGCTCGAAGCATGTCCCTTGTAGGAAGTGACAATGTCCTAGATTCTATCCCCAGTGAGGATGGTGGAATATCTGGTATAAGAGATTCATCTTCGTCTCCTGCAGAATTAAGGGGAGTTTTTCAGGACCATAACACATTAAAGTGCAATGGGAGCATGAAAGGAATCAAGGCCAAAAGTCAGTCCAGGGTTGGTAGTTCAACAGTGAGAAAACTTTTTACTGAGGATACTCTTTCTGTTGGTGAAGAATCAACCAAGAATACTGAAAGCATTAAAGTGGGTAAGAATCGAGACAAGTTACCTGCTTGGGATCATGAGCTTGCAGGGTTAAGCTATGTGGGGTCAGAAGAACCTGGAGAGTCATCACAAGCTAATGCACTTGACGTTGTTGATAAGTTTCTATTGGTCAACAATGTTGAGCTGTCTGAAGATGTTCACCATGGAAAGGCTCCTCGGTGGAAGTCACCTCCTGTTGCAAGTATAAAGGGGCCTCAAAAAGTGGCCATGAGATCCAAGCTGAGAAGCCCAATTTTAAAAGTAGGAACCTTTGACTGGGTTGATAGCTGTGAGGATGAAGGAGGGGGAGATTTTTTCAGTAGGAAGAAGGGGGCTTTCTTTGACGACAGAGACCGTGGGCAAAAATCCTTTACCCATCCCCAGAAGCCCAGGCATGTCAATTTCAAAAGAGGCAGAAACAAGGTTGATGAGATCATAAAAAAGGAAGATCTCTTAAATCCCCAGAAGAAAATAATGACTGTTACGCATTCAGACTCAAAGTTACCATTGCGCTACTCAAAAGAGAATGACAAGATAATTAGTGTATCTGAAATGGAAATTAGCAAAAGTCTTGTCAAGGAGATGGATGAAATGATAAATGCAGAATCTTCAGGGAAGCAATTGGAAGCTTGTGAATCTAGAGGAGATGATGTGGAGATACCTGATGTTGGTTTTGATACTCAAATGGCGGCTGAAGCTATGGAGGCCTTACATTGTGGTGTCTCTGTGAATCATGATGTTGATGATGTTTATCAAAGAAATGCTTCCAAAAGTTCTTCCAGAGGCATAAAAAAGAACAAAGCTCATTCAAAGCCAGTTTCAGGTCTGAAGAGGGCTCACCTGTCAGACTCAGGATGCATTACGAGATGGTCAAAGCGAAAAAAGAGACCACACACCAAATTGACTAAAGAAGCTGAGGAGCCCTTTAATAAACAATCAGAGTTGAATCCGAAGTCTGCTGTCAAAACAAAAGGGAAGAGGGGTGCTTCATTTGCAGAAAAACAGTTTAATTTGGAGAATGCCTCCAGTGGGAGCAGAAGATCATGCAGAAGGTCTAATATGACTGTTGAGGAAGGGAAGTCAGAGAAAGGAGCAGACAGGGCCTGCTTTGAAAAGCTTGATAGTAGTTGGTCAACATCAGATGGGCAGCTTTCATTAAGCGAAAGGCATCTACAGGAGGAGGGTCGGGCTTCTACACCAGTTGCTCATCGGACAAGGCAGTCAGTGGCAGTAAATTTACTGAAGAAGGATAGGACAATTAATCTTAGAGAATTTGGTTCCATAAAAGATAAAGGAAAACGAAGTAGATTAGGTGTTGACGCTGTCAAAGAGTTGACTACTGAAAGAAAATGTTCTAAATTAGTTTCCACTGAAACTAGGCAAGTTGGAGAAATTGATCAGACTCAACATGAGCAACCTGGTCTGGAGACAACAAATATGACCAATTTCATGAAGAGAGATGCACAGAGATATCCGGAAGGAAGAAAATCACTTCGAAACACATCAGATGATGTAAATGGGGCTGGTAACATAGTCGGCCCATCAATGGTACTTAATGAGAAGAAAGCTAATGCACAATCTATCACAAAGCAGAGGGCAATAAGTGATGTCAGAAATGGTAACTTGGATATGAAGAAGAAAAGACGGTCTTTTGTATACTGTCATCAGCGTTTGTTTTCTGCAGAAAATGACTCCGAGAGAAGCATATCAAAGCAAAATTTTGATAAATCAAATTCCATAGATGATGCTTTTAACTCTAATTTCTCTATCGTGAGGAAAAAAGTGATTTCTGAAGATCTTGTTGGAGTCAAGGCCTCCATGAATTCCAACAGGGAAGATGAAGATTCTATATTGTCTGCTGGAGGAATAAAAAAGAAGGCCGATTCAGAAGTATCACCAAAAGTAAAAGCTAAACCACCTGGTTCAGCATGTTCGACACCTCTTAACTGTGCTACACCTATAAATGTAGCATCACCTGTTTGTACGGGTGATGATTATCACAGAGATTTGGGCAAGAAAAGCTTATCAAGATCATCCCTTTGGAGGGAACTCAGTAAGCTAGATGCCATTGAAGCAATGCCTGCTCCTAAATATAAAGAGTCACGAAAGAGGAAAGATATGACTAATATACGAGTCTTGTTCAGCCAACACTTGGATGAAGATATAATTAAGCAGCAGAAAAAGGTATCTTTATCCTTTATGTTCTATCTCCAAATGTGCATTTACGGGCTAAAATTTATTTGTTGGTTTTCTCTTCACAGATTTTGGCACGTCTAGGTGTTTCAGTTGCGTCTTCTTCTTCAGATTCCACGCACTTCGTTACAGATAAATTTGTTCGTACAAGGAATATGTTAGAAGCCATTGCTCTTGGAAAACCAGTGGTTACACCTTTGTGGCTTGAGAGCTGTGGACAAGCAAGTTGTTTCATTGATGAGAAAAATTACATTATGAGGGATGCAAGAAAAGAGAAGGCAATTGGCTTCAGCATGCCTGTTTCATTGGCACGTGCATGCCAACGTCCACTTTTACAGGTAAGTGTAAGATCATCTTCTGGTTTAACTGGCTTCTGCTTGTTGCTTCTGATTTATTGTTGATTTTGATTGGTGCATGGTAGTTCATTTCTTACTGGTGGTTCAATCATTTCCATCTCCTTGTGCCCCTCCAATAATCTTTCTGCAGGGCCAAAGAGTCTTCGTGACACCAAATGTAAAACCTAGTAAAGAACTGATTGCAAGTTTGGTTAAAGCAGTTCATGGTCAGGTATATAGTCTCCTAAAGCTGTGTATTTCTCAGATAAAAGTTATTTCATATTCCCTTCTAACACTGAAATCTTGTCAAAATTTTCCACAGGCAGTGGAGAGAATTGGAAGATCTACAATGAAAGACGACAAAATTCCAGATGATCTGTTGGTTCTTTCTTGTGAAGAAGATTATGCAATTTGTGTACCCTTCCTTGAGAAAGGTTGAAAATCTCTACCTATCAAATAATCTGCTAAAAAAATCACCAAGTACTTATCAGTTGGATAACAATTGTATGGTTTTGCATATACTTAACAGGAGCAGCAGTTTACAGTTCAGAGCTTCTACTAAATGGGATAGTTATTCAGAAGTTGGAATACGAGAGGTTAGTTGTAATATCACACGAATTCATATTTGCATCAAAATCAAAGTCATTCTTCGCCATTGCCCTATATCTTATGTATGCATTGCAAGTTCACATAGGGTACCATAAATTATAGGACTCATATCCTACATTCAATACTTCACATTTGGATTCTCAAATATAACTTAGTCTTTTATATTAAGTTTGTTTTTTCTCATGAAAACAAACACCTAACCATCAAGATCTTATATATTCATATCTCTGCCTGAGTGTTCATTTTTGTAGAATTAGTGCATGATTGGTCCCCAAGTGCACTGCATCTGCCTCGTTTATATCCCAATGTTGATTTGGGTGTTTCTCTTTCATTAGAAAGAAAGGCCTGAAGTGCTTGCTTTTTTAATTCAGATTTTTTTTTTTGGGTGGATGGCAGACATCGTCTCTTCTCAGATAATGTTAAGAGAACCCGGTCCACGGTATGGCTGCGAAAAGAAGCTGGTGATCGTTTTCTCCCTGTAAATAAATGTAAATAGTGTTTCTTTTCTTTTCTTAATTCTTTTCATTTGTTTTGGCCTTTTCTCATAGATACCTGTTAAGGTCTCTTCCTGTAATGTACTGTTTTTTTTTTCTCATTTACAGAATAGGCATCCATGTAAAGCAACACTTCTTGTAATTTATGGTTCTGTTTATTTAATTATGATGGTCTTAATCTTAAAATCCTTGTACATTTATGAAAACCCGTGTACCAAAAATGATTTTCAATTGACTGGGTTGATCTTTCAAAGAGCATAATGTTGATGCTTCTTTATCAATTTTCTCGCACAATCTCTTGATGTCAAGAATATAAGCATGATTTATCATGAT
Source organism: Buxus sempervirens (assembly GCA_947561395.2). NCBI lineage: Eukaryota > Viridiplantae > Streptophyta > Magnoliopsida > Buxales > Buxaceae > Buxus > Buxus sempervirens. The sequence continues at coordinate 35,822,413 of OX387192.1, read as the reverse complement.
TATTCACTTTTGTTGCTAAACTCAAAAATGACCAAAAAAAATAAAAGACTAAAATATATCAAAATAGACTTGCACAAGGTACATCCAAATCTAAATGTTCCTTTTTGTCTCGTATTTTAAATTTAAAAATACACTCATATCAATATTTTGATCCACACAACTTCTATGCACAAGTTTTCCATAAAAGACTGCTGTTATAAACTTATTTCTGCAAATTAATGACAGTACTGGGAAATAAGATTAGAACTTCGCTCTTCCAACCTAACCTCAAGGGTTAGGAATTTTGAACCCAAGATCAGCTGCAATTTATAGTGTCATGATGGTTTGGAATATACAAGAAAATTTTCTAAGCTCAATTTCAAATTGGGAAGAAAAAGATGATAGAGAAAGCTAGAACATGAAAGGACGGCTTCTTGTGACAGGGGATGGTTCTGTAGAGTGATACTTGCGTTTATCAAACAAGGCGGGACGTGAAGTAACAACCATGGGGTGCCATGTCACTGATCCCATCATCTTGATTTTCATCTTTTGGTATTAGCAGCTCTCCTTGAGCAGTGTCCAGAAATTCCATTACATGATTGATTTCTTCAAAATGCCAAACTACATTTCTCTTTTATCAGACTGGACTGGAGTTGATGTCGCCTCTGGAAACCTGATGCGGCTGACTAAAAAATTTAATATAGAATGAGTTGAGACACATCACAATCCCAAAACCCATAATTGATGAAAGCAGGACGGCATAAATTGCACTCAAATGATGCTGCAAAAGGAAACAAGAGCCCAGTTATGTAGACTTCACTGACCCAGGTTAAAAGGATAAAGGAAATACAATAAGCAGAAACCAATATCTTGAATTCCTTAAGAAATAAATATGAAATATTACTGAAGCACATTGTTCTGATGGCAAAGACCATAAACCACCAATCGTTACCGATGAAAGTTTTCAAACTCTGATAACCAACAGCAAGATACAGGTCTTTTATGAGGTGTAATCTTGCTTATAAGCCCACTTGTGATAAATTTTTTTATCTACTTAAATATAAGCATTATTATTCAATTTAAGAAAGAGTTATGATGAAAATCAGTGGACTGCATGAAGCAATCAGAAAGAATCATCTATTAAAACTTGTATATTGAAGCAATTCTCACCGTTGAATAGAGTAGATGGAGAATTATGGTCACTAGTACAAATTCAAAAGCTGCATACGTCCATATATGCTCCTTTTTTGCTGCATACAGAACAAAAATTCTTCAATATTTGCAGTAGTTCACATTTGGCAATAACTTGTTTGATCTTGTCTATACCTAGGATGACTGCAGATATTGATGCCAAAAGGCCAAGGGTGAAAGAAAATGGTGCTGCAATCGCTAGTGCTTGAGTTTTTGCAAGTGCTTGAGTTTTCGCAGGTGCTTGAGGTTTCAAGTCATGAATCTATAAAATGAGAAAAAGACAAGAGTAACACCTGAACATAAGATATGACTTTACAAGCTTGGAAGATCCATATCAACAACAAAAATATAGAAATCCAAAGGATTAAGAAACATCCTACAATGAGAAGTGAAGACACAAGAAATTCATTTGGTTGCACATTCAAAGACGTGCATACAAATTAAGCTCAGGCTTACAAACAAGCAATGATTGGAGTTCAATTTTCTGTCTATGGCAGATAGCAAAATTATAATGGTAGATGGCAAAATTAGCAGCAGGATTCTGCTTCAGTTTGAATTATTTTGTGCCTTTTTTTTTCCCTACTCTTATTTTTTGGATTAAAATACCTAGCGAAGAAAAAAATCACTGGAAAGGGGTTCATGACCAAATAACTAAAAAAGTATTCATTTTAACAAGGTATCAATTATGCTTCTAGAGAAGTTGCAGAAATTGATGTTTATTCTAGAGTTGTTTGTTATAAGCAGGTTGACATACCAGAAGCTGCTCAAGGAAGAAGAAATAGCATATTGTGCTAATCAAGACAAGCACTACAAAGTCCTGCCAGACACTGCAGAAACCATAGAGAAAGAGTACATCAATATCAGCAAAAATTGCATATAAAATAGAAATGATCAGAGATACCACAGTGTTAATTGATTGGAATTGACCCTTATGATCTAAATTGTTGAATATGGATTTGTGGTCTAGTTTCTAGAGTCACCAATCATAAATTCTTATGACGATGAAGATTGCAAACAAGATTGAAAAGAAATTTTCCGAGTTTCATTCAGCAGTGAAACCAGTTGAGTGTGATATGATTAATCCAAATTATTTCCAATAGAAAACATGGGATTCAGGCCAAATCAAGATTATACATGGATTGGCAGTGGCTGATAGTCTATCTGATATATAGCCACTGTGGATTGAATAAATTTGACTTAGACTGACTCAACCAAGTCATGTAGTCTTTGGACAAAGTCCCCAGTCCCACAAGTTAATAATAAAAGTGACCTCTAAAATCAACTCAGCAAAAACTTAAAACATTGGTAACAGTTAAAAGATGTAAGAACTATAATGTTAATCATTGGATCTATCACTTTTACCAACCTTGAATTTGAGATCTGTCTGTTATCCCTTGGAGTGGAACTATGTACCCGAAGCAAAGTTACAGGTAAGTTACGAACCTCGTTGTTACATACTTCACATCTGTTGCTTCCCTTCATACCAAACCACTTTGCTGCACATTCTTCATGTATAAGTCTGAGAGCACCTTTGCAACTGCATTCCATTTTGAATGCATTTCCACCATTACACACATCAAAACAGATCCTGCAAACTGCTTCCTCTTCAGGAATCTCTTCCTCTTCATCTTCATCTTCCATATTAATAGGAGTTATCTCACCTGTCATTGCAAGAGACATGTGAAGTGAACTATAATTTCTGGATAACTCGACATAAACAGTTTGATAAACATTCTTAGATTTTCTACCACTTATCGGACAACTTTTTATTGTAATCTGAATGTGACCTGAGTCACCAGAAAAAAAAAAGATTGGGCTATTATACTAGATTTATGCTGAAGAGCTTCTGCATTTTGGCTGGCAATTGGTTTGTCATAGTTGTTAAAAACTCGATTTCAGCCAATTGATTTGGTGACCCGGCAAGGTTTTCAGAGAACAACTTCATTGAGCCTACGGTGATCAATCCGTAACCCAATGATTGCCAATCAAGAAACTATCATGCAAAGACTTAGCCCAAGCTGGGCACTTTTAATCCTTGTCAAAAACTCGATTCAGCCAATTGGTTTGGTGACCCGGCAAGTTTCTCAGAGATCAACGTCATTGAGCCTACGGTGATTAATCCGTAACCCAATGATTGCCAATCAAGAAATTGTGTCATGCAAAGACTTAGCCCAAGCTGGGCACTTTTAATCCTTGTCGACCCACCCATTTTCCCCTCAGCAGAAAGCCAGTTAACTCAGCTAATTAATAATTTGAATTGTAATATATCAATTCAAGACTCGATAAAAGCAAATTTATCAAAAACTGAAATACTATATATGTGCATACCATTACTAGGATGCTTTTGTCCATGCTCTGTATGTGGAAGGGAAACAGATCTCACAATAACAATATTTCGTCCAGGTACAGACAAGGACCTTGAAACCTTGGCTGGAACTGCCCCCTTCTGCATATATTGACCACTTATAAAAAAATACTTTATCATGAAAGATATAAATAGGCTAAAGAATGAAAAGTTGGTTTGAAATGAAGAATGCAATTGTAACAGTTAATACATTATGCTAAAAAGTGTTGGACTTACTGGAGCTGAATGGGGTGAGTTTGGTGCATGTCTGACTGGCAAAGAGGTAAATCTTTTCCAAGGGAACACGAAACCCGGCATGGAAGGACTCTCAGGAGCCACCGTGGGGTCGGGATTGAGGAGGGGATTTCTCTTCTCATCAGGTACAGATATCTTGTTCTTGAAGCTTAGACCAGGGAGGAATCCCCTGGAGGACGAACTACCTTTCAAGGAATTAGGTGATTTAACTAGACCCTGTCCACTTTGGCTACTGCCAAAACCGACGGGCCTAGGAGGCTTTTGAAGAGAGGGATCTGCATGCCTGCCAGAGGGTTCTGAATGTGAAATTTCTTCATTTGTGGGCTGAGTCAATCGGTGAACAGACTGCACATTGGGGGGGAAAAGAAACTTCAGAGATACAGCTGATAGCACTATAAACTTGCTAAGAAATTCAGAAGAACAGTAAAAGTCCTACACTTCCCCAAATTTCAAGCAAGACATAAATTATGAGTTTTTACTGCTAAAGAGGTTCATGAAACAGTTCTCCCAGTCCCAGAGACCGTATAAGTTGACCCAGTGAAGAATCCATAAATAATGGGTTGGTGGAATTTGTTTCTGAGCCTCATGTCTATATCATACACTGAGCTCATGAAGCTATTGCTCCTTGCTTACTGGAAGTAGAAATGTTTCTTGAACAATTGGTCACCTATTCTCGACAGAAATTGATCTCTGCAATGATTATCATTTTGAAGATGAACTTCTTTACTCTTTAGAATGAGATGCATGCTATCAAACCTACTCATGAGAGGAGAAACTCCTTTTTTGACACTGGGCACAAAGCAAATTTGCTTCACGCATGGGCACTTACATTTCAATAAAAACTTAAACAGTTCTACCAAGCTGTACATATAAGATGTAAATGTACTAGCTCTACTTGCGATTTGCACATAGTTGATTGCTATAATTTGTTAAGACAAATGTTACCTTTTCAGAACTGAATAAGCAGGGCAACGTGCCCAAATAACTAGGAAACTGACTGCAGAATGCCAAACCAAAGCTACAGAATAACTGATATTGGGCACAGAAACCAAATTGCGTCCCAGAGCGTTATTCCTCAAACAAATTTTACATGATTTCAGTTTATTCTATTTTATTTTTTTCTCCATGAAAAAGGGAAATAAAGCCATCAGTGACTTGGGTTTCCAAAAAGCAAAACAAAACCTTCCAGTGCAGCATAATTTTCACCAAAACAGAATTAAAGAACATGGATCACACTTCCAGAGAAAAAAAAAAGTGAATCTAATTTATTTATTTATTTAGTTTTGCATTTTTTGTTTTGTTTTTGTTTTCCGGTATTAGTATATTCTGAACATAAAATCAACTGAAATTTGAAAACCATTCCAGGACACCCGTTATTCAAAAAGAATAACAAATTCAATTTAAAGGAAAAACAGAGAAGGAAAGATCCTGCGACAATACAAAATGGGCACTGGTGTGATCACTCATAATTAGGCATGAGATCAAATAAACTGGAAACCAAGAATAGGGATCTCCTCAAGTAGCTAAGATAAGAAAAACCCACAAAAGATTCGCACATATTTCGACATGGCAAGCTGAGATTCAACTCCAATTCACCCGAAATTGAATCAAGCTAGTAAACAAAGACAGCGCCCATTCCATAACCAAAAAAGGAAAGAACGATCAACTCCGGAGCGGAAGGAAGTGGAACTTATAATGCATCGAAGATTAGATAAGAAACAGAAACAACCTCTGGAGAATCGTTTGAAACTCCAATTGGGACTGCATCCAGATGCATTGCTCTTCGCCAGCAATCGGGAGAGATGGATAGTTGCAGGTGGCTTTGTGATCAAATACACCAACAACGGAGAATGGAAGGAAGTCCATAAAAGCCGGACCCCTCGCTGTCTTTCAAGTCATTACGACAGTTGTACTGCCTGCCGCGTTAAATCAGTGTTAAGTGTCAGGTCCTTCTCTGCTCTGGGTCCGGTTTGTTTGGTATGATATCGTGTGAGGCATTGCAGACTCCAATGGCCGTGAGATGTTGTCATGTAGGCATGTCACGATCATATTTTTTTCATTTATATAAATGTGTTATGTGGGTCCCACTTGAATAAACACCGACGACAATGAAATATTACGTTTGACAGCATCTCACGGTTAAATCAATCTACTAATCTCACTATCAAATCAGTCTACAATGCAGTAAAACATTACAGACGATTTCAATCCTATTTGTTTATAAGAAAACTAGGGGTTGAACGTGCTATGCACGTAGAAAATATGGGCCAACTAAAATAAATATTTAAAGATAGTTACAGCATGTTTAAAATAGTGGGAGATTGTTTTGTTTGGGGAGAATAATGTTTGGAAAAAAAAAATGGGACCAAAATTTGAAGGGAATATTTCCCTCTTCTCTTTATTAATAGTATAAGTTATATAGAAGGATCATTTTTTGCTGGTATATATAAAACAGTGCATAAAAAAACTTAGTTTCCAAAAAAGTCCACTTTTAGAAACAATTAAATTACAGGATTACTTATAAAATATTTAAATTAAAGGAATATCCAGATAAAAAGAGAACTTAAAATCTAAAGCATCCGGTTAATAAAATTCTGGAATCAATCCCCACTAAAAGGCCCCTTAGCATTTACCAAAAGTTATTTTTTAATTGAAAGCAATTTTTACAAACGGAAATCATAAGGAAGTGCTTCCCTTTTTTCTTTTAATGGAAAACACATAACTGTATTAAACTACTTCAATGTACAAAAATTTTGCCCCTAGCCTCATCCAACAACATCACAAAGTTAACTAAACAATTAATAATTGATTGCCTTCCTGATATAAATGAGAAAACTTAAGATTACAGGAAAGAAAGAACATAAATTCATAGGAATGAAATCGTCTGCCGCTTTTTATTGTAATGGCTGTGAGATATAGTCATGTGAAGCATCTCATAATCTATATTATTTATTGTTTTGTGTGTAACCATTTGAAAAGACACAAACTGTAAGATGCTCGAGATGGCTCTTCTCACGGCCACGACTACAATTACTGCCGCGGTATATTACGGCAGCAGATGTCCCAAAATTTTAATGTCCTCCAAATAAAGGCTTCCCAGTTCCCTTTCGTGACGGCAAAGATAGCAGCGGGTCCAATTTGTTTTTGGTAAACGACGTTGTGCATATCATTAATCAGCTAACGACAAACATCCCATCCTATCAATAATGGCCCGCCAGGGGCCCCACACTCTATTGTCAGACGACATAACACAAAATATCATCAGAAGCCGTTTTCTAAGAAGGATGGTGAGAGAATAGAGAAAAATCACACATGAATAACCTATATATGTTATCTTAGCGGGAGGGAAAATATTTAGGAAAAGCTTCATAAGCCCTCTTCCGAATGATATCTATATCCATCTATCTATACTATTAAGGGCTTTTTGCATTCATGTTCTTACATTATGTTATATTTGCATGTATGCTCTATTGTTTTCAATATTTGTATTTATATCCCTCTGTTTTATATAATCGTTTCAATCATACCCCTGACATTAAAGTCCGTTAACTTTTATTATTTATTTTTATTAAATGACCAAAGTAAGATTTGATAAAGTAAAAATATTTTGTATTTATTCTCTTATATTCTTATAAATTCATTTATGTACTTACATTATTATATTTATTGCATATATACTTTAAATCATTGATATTAATTTGTTTAATTAATAATTTTTCATATGAATTCCACCTAGACCCATATTCATTTGCCTATGTAATAAACTTTTCATCTCATAGAAGGTTAATTTAGTCATTTAATAAAAATAAACAATAAAAGTTAATAGAATTTGACATTAGGGGTACATCTGCAACAATTATGCTAAATGAAGGGGTATAAATATAAATACTTAAAAAAAAAGTGGATATAGATGCAAATATATCATAATGTAGGGTATAGATATAAAAAGCCCTACTATTAATAAAGAGAATAGCGGGAATATTTTCTCTAGATTCTGGTCCCCTTTTCTTTTCCAAATATTGCCCTTCTCAAACAAAACAATCTTCCACTATTTTAAACATGCTGTAACTACCTCAGGCTGTTTCTCTAAGTGGGCCCACGTTTTCTATGCGCAGCCCCTTAGTATATGATAAAGAAACTTGTGAAGGCTGCTCATTTTATAGAAAAATCAAATAAGAACAACAATTTTTATATGGGATCAATTCCTCTTAGATTTTCGGTCTTTTCCTTGTATTAATCTCTAATGAAATTAATGCACATATTTCTTGAATTGACAAGCCTTTGCATCTAAAATACTTAAACCAATTCAAAGGTACGTGTATCAATCTCCAACAAGATTTAGAGGGTAATTGAAGATATGTGAGGAATGGCTCCCCTCTAAAATTTTTAAATTGCCCACTCATTATCTAAATTCTCACAATTGGTCTCTATAAACCGCTTCTTAATGGCATCTACTCACCTAACGACAAATCCTAATTCATGTAGTTTAACTAGCATTTCACGCATATTCATTCATTGGATGTTCAACATGACAACATCTCAATCAAACCATAAATAAACCACAAAAAGACCGGATACGATTTTAAGGATCATTTGCAGCAATAGAGAAACAACTATGGGATGATGGAATCACATGAAGCAATGTCAGGCATACAAACAAAAAGATGGGACCTAACGAGACATAAAACTCACCAGGAACCGGCACAAATTCCGTCGACCAAGGTTATTTCAAGACCATATCAACTAGAGCCCACGTTGAAAGATCCACTGATCCAACGGTGAGTGGGGTGGATAAGTAAGCGTTATTCATAGACATGTACACCTCACTCACCATTGGACCAGCAAATCTTCCCACAAGATGCTACAACCCACTCAAGTCCAACCATTTTCTTCTCTTGCATTTCGTCGTTCGTTTTCTAAGAGAGCGACATGCGTCTTCCAATACTTTTCTCTCCTTAGCGAACGCAACGTCCGTTTGAGGGCGTTTCCGTTAGTTTCAAACGATGCTGGATTGAATGGCATATGCTGGTCCCACATATCTACTTACACCTCTCTCTCTCTCTCTCTCTCTCTCTCTTGCACTCTATAGACATTTCCATCTCTATCTCTCTATAGACATTTTTGGCGCTGGAACCTGTTTTTAGACATTTTTGGAGCTTGATTACATTCAGATCACAGTGGGGTTTATGTCCGGGCAAAGATTCTGCAACCGAGTTCATAGCCAAAACCAATGAAGCCTTTGGAACTTGAGGGATAATATCCAGGACAGTCTCATGCTATTATTGCTATCAGAGCAGCCTGATTGCTCCTGGATTTCCCCTTGTTGTGTGATAAAGACGTTAATCTTGATAAATGGTCTAGGAGGATGGATCCATTGAAGAAAGATTTGCTTGGGTTTTTGGAATATGAGAGTTGCACTCCACTTGTTCTCAGTACATGTCAATTGCTCCAGTGGGTTTTCTGTACTGCACGATTGTCGTCTGAAGTTTGTCATGAATACATGGATGAGTTTAATGTTATGGATTAGAATATTTTTTATTAGAAGATTACACCATTTCAGTCTGAGGCCTCCACAACAGCCCTTTTTAGAAAGTTTAGTGGGATGACAGTTAAGTCTTAACAGTAAAACATAAAGGCTACTCAATTCCTATCAAGTCAATGGAAGTTTACATTAACAATACCCCCCAAACATAAAATTTACAGTTCTTCAGCCTAATTCTTACTCTCAAACACACTCTTAGCTTTGGTAAAACATTGCTGAGATTTAAAAATAATGCCAGAACACAGAGTATAAGTAGAGATATTATCATAAATATTGAGGTACAAATGACTAAAACTAAAACCCCAGATATCTGCATACCTTCTACTACACAACAGAGGTCTCTGCTTAATAAAGGAAGAGATATAAGGGAAAATAGAGAGAAAAAAATACTTTAAAAGAATTAAGTTATTTACAGAGTTGTACAATTTCAACAAAAGAGTCACCACCTCTACACAATTCTCCAGAGTTGAACCTGAAGTACTTTCAAGCATAGAGCTAAGAGCTTGAGTCTGTCATTAAAAAAAAGAGCTCTCCAATGCCACTAACTACCAGAGTGATTGAATCAGTAGATTGTAGATACAAATGATGTACAACATACTCACATGTTTACTCAAGCATGCTTTATTATATGCTTGAAACTAATAAACTGAAAAACAAGCTTCCAAGTTCAAAAGCATTTCTTTTATTTGTTAGCAAGCAGTGAAAAATAACGACCTAACATTAAGAAAATCTACAGCAAATAAAAGAGCTTCCTATTAACAAGTCGGTTATATTTCACTTCGGACTCCCAAGTCTTCGTTTTCAAATGGAAGGTAATTCATTTATACCTAAAAATAACTTAGAAGAAACCACAACTAGACTCCCAAGTCTTCCTTTTCAAATGGAAGGTAATTCATTTATAACTAGAATCTAGAAATAACTTAGAAGAAGCCATAATTTTGTTACTGCTAAAAAATTGCTCGCAAAGAGAACGAATGGGACCCATCACGCCTGGAGTCACGCCTGGCGTCATTCGATGGCGTCATTCGAAACTAACGAATGACGAAACGCAAGAGAAGAAAATGGTTGACTCAAGTTGGTTCTTCGAATCTTCGATTTCTTTGTATGGAAAATATGTCTTTTACCTTTTTTTCTCAGTTGAAAGATCAGTTATGTTCTTTTTTAATGATTTGAATTCGTTATTTCCCTCTCATTCCGATGAGGCCTTGGGAGATTCAGTGTTCTCAGCGTTCAAGTTGATTCGTTGAACATTGTCACAACAAAGTTAACTTGACCCGCAACTTCTACAACTATAAGAAAGACGCCTTATTCCGGTCGAAACTGCTTCCAGATTTTTGTTATTCTATGGCAGATCAACAACCCCCCCGTGGCTAGGCGTTATTTGATGCGATGAAGGAATTGCTCTCTTCCGCGTAGCAGTCGCCAATAAAACCTAATTTTTACACTTACTTCACGAATTAGCATACAACATTTGATCGAAACACGGGACTGCAGCGTGGGACGGCGGTTAAGGAAAGCCCTAAAACGATTTCAATTCCCAAATTAGAAACCTCCCAATTCCCAAACCGCTTTCGCCCGTTAATTCACCCACACCCTGGCTACAATTTCTATTCTTCGGCGCCTCTTGTGAGGGAGAGAGAGAGAGAGGAGAAGAGAGGGACAGGCAAGCGCCTTGTTGCTTCCGTTGTTTGCTTCAGCCGTCGTGGTCGTTGTTTGGCTGGCATACATTGTGGATCGAATATTTGAGAGGGTTTTGATAATTGATAGGGTTTTGGGTTTTTGTGCCGGACGCAAACAAGGATGGGTGGTTGCTTTTCGGATATAAGAGGAGGACAACAGGCTGTTGGAGGGGCCCAAGACGCCCAACATGTGCCTATTCCCATTAACCATGGCGGAGAAGGAGCATCTTCAAATAACGATGCTGTTGACTCCTTTTTTAGGTCTCGGGGTCTTCACCCACTGTTCACCCAACTAGAGGTAATAAGAATTTTTATATGCCGATAACCAGAGGATGCATTTTCTTTTCTTTTTGTGTACTTCTTTAACATTAGTCGAATAACACTGTTCATGTCAAATTCTTCGAACGTTCTCTCTTTCTCTCTACGCGAGTTGTCGTTGTCTCCTCGACTTTTCTTCCTCGTCATCATTGTTACGAGTACGACTTTTTTTATCTATCTATGATCTTTAATTTAATATGTGAGAAAATTATTCACGGATGGGCTTGATGAAGATTCTATGTGCAGTTATTGCAGGTTATCATCAGCTAACGTGGGATGCGATCCACAAGTTGGTCTTCAAAAAAAAAAATGGGATCCACAAGTTGGATTCCTATATTAGCTAACATGCCAATGGCGGATGTGCTTGGATGGCTCCTGGCAGATTCCCCTCATTGCACTTTTCTATATAGTGCATCTAGGGTCAATCTTGGCTGTCTATCTTACACTGAACCTCAGGCACTTTTGAATGACTAATGACAAGAAAGTTGATAGAAATTAGGGTTGGAAAATTGGTTTTAACACTGTTGGTCGATGTGACTTGAGTGGGGTCATATGAATGTAATATGGAAGCCATTGTTGTGAATCAATACAACATTGTGAATTGGAAAGGATTGCTGAAAAGTGGTCTTAGTGATTGTGAAAGGGATGGACGTGGGTTTGATCATACTGCAAGATCTGACCTTACGTACCAGATAAATTTTTAGATTTGGCTGATTTTGTATCTTTGCAACATTTCCAGTGAAAAATTATAAATAAAATTACATATAATAAGGGTAATATTGATAGAAGGGAAATTTCAATTTCCTCCAAACTGGAAGTTTGGGCATGAAATTTCATAAAATTTGGGATTATTAAAAACTGAAGTGACCAGAGCTAAGACAACTGGTTTGACAGTTGACTATTCTGTTCATCCAAGTTGTAGTACTTTGGCTGCTAATATTATGGCACGCTTGCTTGGACTTCCTATATTTTTTAGTGGATCATTATTGTTTTGCTCCACTATGTCATGTGTATTGCCCTGAGATTTCCTGGCATTTTATTTTAACACTGTATTACCTTATTCATTTAGGTTTTTAAATGTGTTAAGAAAATACAGAAATGGAATTTATGAGGAACTACGAGATATATCAAACTGAACAAAGAAAATTAGAGCCAGAAAATTGTTACAAGCTGATGCAACTGTAGGAAAGAGTAACACTGTCTTATACTGTATTTGGATTGGAATATAAAAAGTAAAAGTGTCATATTTTTTTGCAAAACAAGGGGGCAGAGTTATTCATCACTACAGCCCTGAAGGAACTGACTGTGTGGGACATATCATTAGCTAGAATCAACTTAATATGGACTATAGTATTGAATAGGTAATTGTGTTGCCATCCACACAAAATAATATGGTTCCAGCATCCAATTTTTTATAGTCCCTTTTTCTTTTCTTTTATCCTACTCTTTTATTTTAATTATTCTCGATACCATTTACTATGCATTTGTTTCTGCATGTTTAAGTTTGTTTATTATGATTTAATAATGTTTTTACTTGGTTATGTGTTCTGTAGTTATCTTTATCTGCCTCAAAGTTACGTGATCGTGACATTCTCTCAAAGGTATGCATTTTGATTTGCAAGTATGTCAGTTAAATATTAAATTAATTCATCTTTCTAGTGGTTATCATCCAGTAGTTTCTGCAAGGCTCAATTGAATTTTGGTACACTATAACTTAATATAGTGTGATTATTTTATTTCTACTTATTCTCCATTTGGTTTAATTTGCTTTTCTCTGTCTGGGGCATTGTAAAGAGTATTATCATGTCATCTGCTGTAGCCTGTAGCAAAGCTTTTAAATATTCTTCAAAGTTGCCGGTTTTCTTGCCCCGCCGTGAATCTCCTAGTGGAAAAAGTGCTTGTTGAAATGTAGAATTTCTACATCATATGATATGAATTTTTATATTATTATAATCTGTAGGACACTTTTCCTTTAATTAATTGTTGTTCTAAATTCATGTTCTGTTCTGCTGAGTATGTAAAAGGTTTTCCCTTCTTCTTCTTCTGACCCTTTTTGTTTTTTGGCAGAGTGATCCTATGGCTGTAGTGTATGCAAAGATAAGAGATGGAACACTTGAGGAACTTGGTCGTACGGAAGTCATATTGAATACCCTAGATCCTTCTTGGATTGGAAAAGTTTCTGTTGCTTATCATTTTGAAATGGTTCAGCCCTTAGTGTAGGCCCCATCCTGTAACTCCACTTATTTTAAGATTTTGCTTTGCCGCTTTTGGCTCTATTCTATATACGCCTTTTTTATGCATCTTTTCATTTTGTTGTCCCCCCTCTTTTGTCTTTTTCCTTTTTCCAGGTTTCATGTGTATGATGTAGACACCAAATATCATAACGTACCTGTGAAGGTATTTCCTATTTCATTGTTCTATTTGTCAGGAGTTACCTATGTCTGTAAAATGGAATTCAGATGTGCAATACTAAAGTCTGGAAAATGCTGTTAAAGGACATAGGTGTTGTTAGGCACTTACCATCTTCAAGATATAAGGAGACAGTTTTATTGCTTCTATTGTGAAAATCTGGATGTATTAAATTATTAGAGTTCAAAAGCCATAAAGATTTGTGAGAAATGCCAGGATTTAATTGCCATAAAGCTGGGTTTGACAAAGTTGTGGTAGCAATAGCTACATGTGCTGAGTCCTGGGAGTGGGAGGGCTCCATATGTAGATAACATGTGACCAAACTGCATGATATTTGGTCTGAGAACCAAGAGAAGATATTGGTGAATCCTTTCTGTCATTGAGTGGTAATATCTCTTGAAATAGTTGACCTTAGTAAAGGCACATAATGATTACTATATGTATTTGTTTTGTGATGATATTCAGCCAAAATTTTGTAGAACATCCAAGGTTCAAATATGTAGATCTAAAATTGAAGTTGATTTCTGGCTTTCAGGAACATTTTCTGTTATACTAGATTTATTTTTTTGGAAAATCTGTTATACTTAATTTTCATTTTGTATAAACAAGTGTTTTTTGGAAAATCTTATTCACAATTTTAATTGAAATGACTTCTAGACATGGTTGATCATGCACGAATCTAATTAATGAAGGTGGTTTCAACTTTCAACCAAGATTTCTGTTAATTTTTTATCGTGAAATAGGGATTTGCAAAATTTTGGTTAACATTGAGGTTGAATTAAAGATAATTGCACAAAAATGGGCATAATTTGTAGGGGAAATTTTTAAGTGGTCCCTACCTTACTCTATAATCCTTATTATCTCTAAATCTTTTATTCTCTTTGCCTCTCTTATTCCTTCTTTTATAACACCATTTCTTCTTTCTCAATAAAAAGATGAAATGCCACCTTACATGTTTCTTCGTCAGGTTGATCAAATTTTTTTCTATCATCATATAAAGATTATAGATCTTGCTTATGGTGAAACATAAAGTTATTTTTTAATCTTACAGATGCTGAAGTTAAATGAGCAAGAATTTCTTGGAGAAGCTATTTGCATTCTGTCAGAAGTAAGTTCCCTGGGATTCAGATGGGTTTTACTGCGTAGCTGGTATTTCATGATTATTTTGCCACAAAAAAATTAGTTTAAAATTGTATACATGCATATGTCTATACATATGTCCAATCTATATATATAGTTTTCTAAAATTTCAGTGCACCAATGTTCTAAATTGACATAGTAATTATGTCCAATCTAATATTCAAACCTGCATGATGTGGTAATTATTTGTGCTAAAATGTTTTTAAGTAACTTGGGATTCGGTAGAGTTCTTATTATGTTACTGTGTTTATTCTTCACAGGTAGTGACTAAACGTGGTAGGAGTTTGACACTTAATCTTCAAAGTAAAAATGGGCATAAAAACATGCAATTGGGAACACTTACTGTCCATGCAGAGGAGACAATTGCTTCAAGGAAAGCCATTGAGATGATATTCCGCTGTTCCCAGTTGGAAAACAAAGATTTCTTTTCTAAAAGTGTATGCTTTCATAAGCTATCTATCTCTTTAGTTTTTTGTTATCCACCTACCTATAGATATTTCACTTTTGATTCTGATTTCTCTTTCTAACCTTTTTTTTCGTCTAGGATCCATTCTTAAGGTTATCTAGAATTGTTGAGAGTGGAGGTTCTGTTCCAATTTGCAAGACAGAAGTGGTGAATGACAACTTAAACCCAACTTGGAAGCCTCTATGCCTTACCATGCAGCAATATGGAAGCAAGGCAAGCATCTTTATTTGAATATTGGTTCATTAGTTGATGCTAGAATAGAGATTACATTGGATGTTTGAAATCTTAGGTTGTCTAAATTCGAAAATCTTAGCTACTGAACTACCAAAATAAGGAGGCTCTAGGTTCCAGAATTATAGATGCACTCTCCACATTTTTTGAATTTTGCCACGAAAAGCAACCCAAAAAAAAGGATTATTTCTTATGTCAGGGTGAATCATACTGGGTGGCTTGATAAAAGCATCAGACACTTAAGCTGTGTTTCCTCACCATTTACCAAAGCTGACCTTTATTTTCTGCTTCCTGCTTCCTTAATGTTTTGATTTCATGCAGGATAACCCATTAATTATAGAATGCTTTGATTTCAATAGCAGTGGCAACCATGAACTTATTGGGTAAGCTATTAATGATTTAGCTTATTCTTATCAGATTTTCGTCTTTTGTAATATTTATCCTTTGTGTGTGGAACATAAAATCTGGATTTTTAATATTCTTATTCATCAGGAAACTTCAGAAATCAGTGGCAGAGCTGGAAAAGCTTTACAAGGAAAAAATTGGAGTAAACTTTTTCAGACCATCTTCTGTTCACCAGGCCCATCAAAAGGTTTTTTTTCTTTTAAAAAAAGAAAGACCTTATTTAGGAAGATTTTGACCTCATATTGAATGAAGTTATGCCTCTATGTTCAGCCCCATTCTTATTTTCAACTAATTTTCCACAGATGCTGAAGGGTCAGCTGTTTGTTGATGGATTTTGTGAGAAGATGCAGTACAGTTTTTTGGATTACATTTCAAGTGGATTTGAGCTCAACTTTATGGTTGCTGTTGATTTTACAGGTACAAAGCCTTTAATGTCCTACAAACTTGACTATCTTTCAGCTAATGGTCATCTTGTTTTTAAACTTTTTCCTTGATTCTTTTATTTTATTTTATTTATTATTATTTTTTGGGTTGTTGTCCAGCTTCAAATGGGAATCCCCACTTTCCAGATTCTTTGCACTATATTGATCCTTCAGGACGATTGAATGCGTATCAGCAGGTAATCTACTCTGGGTGTAATGTATTATTATTAAAGTAGAGAAATGCTTATAATTCAAAACAAATACAGCTTAGTGCTATACTGGCCAACGAGGAACTCTGGGAGATTTGCCATAGAAAAAAATGACTTGATGAGATGATTATATCATTGATTATCATTATGAACAATCAGACTCCCAATAGTTGGGAAAAGGAGCTGCTATTGATTGTTGCATGATTTTTGCCTTGATTTTATACGACCTAGCCTGGTGCTATAGACCAGATGGTTCTGATAATTGAGTTGGATCAAATTTTGGACTGAGCCCCCTTTGTGTTCATCTTCAAGGCTGTGCCATTTATAGACTATAACTTGAGTTTAAGGAGTCAAACTATCAATCAAAAGTTTTTTCTCTACATGTAGATTTCTGTTGGAATTTTATTGAAATGTGTAATTGTTACCATCAGAAGTGGTAAGCTGTCAGCTGATTTCTTCACAGGCTATACTTGATGTAGGAGAGGTCATCCAATTTTATGATTCTGACAGACGCTTTCCAGCTTGGGGCTTTGGTGGAAGAACAATAGATGGTGTATCTCATTGTTTTAATCTGAATGGAAGTGCTGGTGAGTCTGAGGTAAGAACTTTCATATTTATTTTCCATATACTTATCTTTTTCTTCATTGGCGATGTTGAGAGCAATTATTATTGAACATCTACCCCAGATTCATAGTTTTCAATTGGTCATCATAATGACTTGATTGCAGAACCTCAATTGATTGGATCCGTCTTTCCCCGAGTGTGATAAATTGAAATGAGTTCCAGCTCATAAATAGCTCCAGATTTTGAAATTTAACCGACAATGTAACTTCAAATGGATAGCTTCTCATAATCATGTTCGAAATTGAAATCCTATGTATACTGTCATTTTCAATGGTTATACTTATGTACTAATTAATGCTAGAAAGTAAATGTGGTTTGAAACTTGGTTAGATCAATGTGGTGAATTGGTAACAGAACATCTGAATAGGATCCAATGTAAAGAAAAGATGAGAGGTCACAACAATATATAATGAGAATAATGGGCACCTTACTGGTTATTGTTTCTTGTTGGAAGATGGTCCACCAATTTGTAGACTCGCAGGTTCCTAGGAAGAAAATGGTAGATTATAAGCTTATTCTTCTTTAGGGTAAGATCTGTGTGCTAGATTACATAGATCCATTTTCCATAAAATCATAGAAGAAATAATTATGTAAGGGGTTATTTACTGCAACATCACAGCAGTTTTTATTTTACAAATGATTATTGATTTAGAAAACTGAAGTTATTTTGATGTAACGGCAGTTTTTGCTTGCATGTCTTTATGGAAATTTGCCCCTTGAGGACAATGAACGAAAGTTCTCCATTGTTATGAGACATAACAGGGCTTACAGTCAATATGCAGAAGCACCAATGGTTGCCTTACAATAGACATACTAGGTTCAACTGCTGGTCAGCCTTGCAATGAGCTTTAACAACCTCGTGTATTGAGGCATACATAAATATTGTGTTCTGCAAACTTGTTTCTCTTTTCTTCCCAAAACCAAGGTAAAAGAAAATGAGAATTAATTTCATTTCTCAAAATTGTTTTTGACGTTATTTCTGTCCTAGTACCTTCCCGCCGGCATCCATTACAGCAAAATATTACTTTCTTCTTTTACCTTGCTCCATTCATTTACAGTGAATTTTGTAGCATTGTGACTTATGATGCTAAGAAAGCCAAAATGATAATGCACAAAGTCTCTTGACTGTTGTGATCCACCGGTAGCCAAACTTTCAAGTTGCTTGACTTATTCGGATCTCCTGGTTCTGCAGCCAACATTTATATCTATCTCTCTGTATCTTTAGTTATCATAGGAGTGCCTTGAAAACACATACTGCTCCAATTCATACTTCTGGTTCTGTCTTCTCCAATCTAGCACAAACTTATAGACTAGGATTTCCTGATAGATGGATTACTTTCCAACTTGTCCATAATATAGTAGATGGACCATTAATATGCTATGGTCTATAAATTGCATCAATCTAGAATTCCAAATATTTTTAGAATTGAGTTTAATTTAATGCTTTTTGATTCCCTGTTATTTTAGTGATGGTCTAAAAGACGTCAGCAATGAGATGTCTCCCTGTTATTTCAGTTTGGTTGTGGGCAGTTTGTTTGAGGACCGAATAGTTTTTAGTTTGGTTACTATTGGGCCCCACTTTTCAAATAAATCAAAATAAAGAAATAAAAAAAGAGAAGAAAGAAACTTTATTAAGGGGAGAAGGGGGGACCTCATCACGTCCCCTCCTTTAAAAAAGGGATAAATAAACAAAAAAAAAAGGAAGGAAGAAGTTTAGTGGACCCCACCACTAAAAAAATAAATAAATAAATAAATAAATGAAAGAGAGCCCTTCAGTAACATTTTCAGGCGAACACAACGATTTTTCAGCAGAAATATGGTTGCTGCAGGTGGTTTTTCGGAGAAAACAAGCCAACAAAGACGATAAAGGACGTTCTAGGCCGTGGGTACGCGCCAGCCCAGCACATTTGGGCCATGCATAGTCGCTGGCCCAATGCGTCTAGGCGTACCAGTGAGTCCTTATGGCCGACCTAGTGTCCCGGCTTGTTCTTAGAAGAAGCAAATGTGCATTAGGCGCTATGGGCCGCGCACGTGTGTGAGCCCAACGCTAATGGGCCACACACGCATGAAAAGCCCAGAGTGCCTAGGTTTGACTCGCGTGCTCGCGCTTCAACCCAGTATCTGGCCCGATTTCAAAAGAAAAAAAAATTCAAGTGCGTTGGCCCGCCTGGCGTACCCGCGCGCGCTGCGTCCCAAGCCCGGCCCAGAGATCCAACCCAAAAAAAAGTAAAAGAAATTTTGGGCGCTGGGCCCTAAAATCAGGCCCCCACACACATGCCCGTTGGCATGGGTCCAACCCGGACCGTGGACCCGACTCGCCCAGAAATCTCCAAATCAATCTTTTTGTCTCATTCCAATCCAATTTGATCCCACAAAAATCTAAAAAAATCCCTGAAAATTCCTGAATGTTTCTGAAAACCAAATCCATCCTAAACGGTGATAAAAAAAAAAATTTTGAAGTGACCCTTTTACATCCTAAACGATGAATGGTTCAAAGTGTCCTTGTTTGGATCAATCATTTCCCAAATTAGACTTAAGTCCCCCATGTTGAACCAGGCCCCTCTATATTTAACCAAATTGCTCCAAGTTAGACCCAAATGTCTCAAATTGACCTGAACACAAGCAATTCATGGCATTTAAGCCAAACCCAATGAAGCTTTGCATGCTTTTAAACTGTTTCAAACATGGTCCAGCCATTGCTTCTATAGTTGGAATGAAACCAAAACTAAACCAGAATCTCATAACCCAAAACAAATTTAAATCCCAAATCTCATTTGAACTATGATATGGCTTGATCCCAAATACTTGGGTACGTAAGCAGCCCGAACATTGGGTTTAGCCACAATAACAAAAACACAAATTAAACCAAATATTTCTTGATATACTTTGAGAGTTAGAATCAAAGGACTGTTCTAGAGTCTAGGATGTAATTAAAGGCCAATGGCCATGAATGGGTCGGTACCCTACAAAATAAAAACCCACAACAAATGGGTGAAATTGTGTTCAATCAAAGATTATAATTTTTTGGTCAACACTTACGGTCAGTTTGTTCAAGGACCAGGAAAGCACAGGTTCCATGTTGGCTACTTGTTGGATCACCTAGGATAACCACATCATTTTGTATATACTAGTAAATATCCACGTGCATTGCACGTGAGAATTTTATTTACATTAGAAGTTAAAAATAATAAGCAGAGAAGATGACAGATAATGATGATGATCATGTTTTTAGTAGATAAGGATATTGGTTCCTAGTAATTCTCCTATCATATAGAGTAATTTTCTTTAAAGTTTCCATTTATGACTCCTATTAATTCTCCTATTGTGATTCCTATTATTATAAGAAACTAAATTACCTTTTGTTTTAGTTCTAGATGTGAATGTATGAAATTCCTATGGAATTAGCTAATCCTTAATTATATTTATCTACTGTTTTACAATATAGAATTTCAAAATTATCTATACTTATCCAAATGAATGTTATTGAAAAAATAAACCAAAAGATAATGATTAAGAAAATTAAACAATTAATTTTATAAAATTTCTTTTATTACGATGATATCTATTAATATATTAATTAATTAAAAGGAATCGAAAATATTTGAGGATACGATACTCTTATAAAATTCGTATTGTGAAAAAAGTAAAAGACAAAGAAGGATATCATATTTCATCAGTTTAATCTACCAATTTTGATAAATGATATTCCAGAACTAAATTATGCTTTCACCATTTTTTTTCGTTGTTTGGAAAACCATTTTTTTGTAGTTTGGAAAAAGAATGATTATCTGTGGAAAGTTGAAGATATTCAAGAGATGAAACAAAAGGATCAAGTCCAGTATAAGTTAGCAACTTTCAATGCAGAAGTTTAGGATCACAGAGCATCAATCATTCATACACAATATGGAAGTCATGAGTTCAATAAAATTATCAGCAGTAGAAAAAGGTTGCTAATGCATAATCAGCAATCCATTCTAGACGTTACAAAGAAATGTTGAACTACGTTATGGGTTATAGTATTTCAAGAATTAACGTAAGCTTAGAATATGTTAAGATTCTAGTCATATGTATTTCATGATAAGATAAAGATAAATTAAATAAGTAAGATGAAGATAACATGCAAACGTTTTGAAACGTGAAACTCATATCATCATACATTAAGATACTAATCAAGAGATAAATGACATTAAGGAAAAGAAAAGAAAAAGAAACAACAATTAGATAAAGATGAATTAAATATGTAAGATAGAGTTAATATGCCAACACCTTTTGAAACAAATAAATATCACCATTCATTAGGATACTAATCGAGAGATAAATGACATGAAAAAAAAAGAAAAAACGAAACTAACCGGTGGTTCTACACTTCTCTTTGGAGATTTGCAATATAGGATAGATTTGATTGGAAATTTGGGTCATGAAGAAGATAACTTTTTTTATTTATACATTGGAAAGGAAGTAACGAAATGGTGTTTGGAACACGATGTTCAACAATAAGATATTGAAGTTTTTGAAAGGACATACCGGTTGGATGAGAAAAGGGGCTTTGGACAACCTTTTAGTAGTGGACATGTGCCGAAGTAGTTTGAAAATAAGAGGAAATATGATTAAGGTGGGGGGTATTTTGGGAAAGGAAAAATGGACAAACAATAAGGGTCTTCGTGCTTTTTTATAGTAGTAAAGATAATGGAGAAATAACCTACTTAAATTAGGTTTTTTAAAATAGTGAAGAATTGGTAATTAATATTAAATTAATGGTTATTAAAAGTAAATATATATCATTTGAACATATGAATCTGACAAAATATGGGGCCTTGATTATTGTTTGTACTCTCTATGTTGAGAAGTTTTCCTTATTGATTTGTTTATCCATCACGCATATAAGGATAAAAATTTGGGTACCCAGGCCTGATTAATGGGCAAATATCCTAGTTAAAGTGGAGAGGCAAGTTCTGCCATCCCTGATGCTATGCTTCCTTTTCTTCATGTTAAGATAGTTAACCTGGACAAGTTTAAGTTTTTGGTTAACAATGTGTTTCCCTTTATTTTCAGGTTGAAGGAGTAGAAGGCATCATGTCTGCCTATTCAAGTGCTTTACACAGCATTGGTCTTGCTGGTCCCACTTTATTTGGTCAAGTGATCAACAAGGCTGCACTAATTTCTGGGCAGTCTCTCTCATATAACCAGAATAAATACTTTGTTTTGCTCATTATAACGGTAAAGGAGGAATTATTTATTGCTTATTATCTCTTTATTTCCTCTCTTTTTTTTTTCTGAGTAACAAAATAATTTATAATGCTTTACAGGATGGAGTTCTTACAGATCTTCAAGAAACCATGGATGCTTTGGTGAGGGCATCTGATTTACCCTTATCAGTTCTTATAGTTGGAGTGGGAGGTGCAGATTTTAAGGAAATGGAGGTATACCATCACTACGATATGTGTTAGGCTTTCATACTCCAATTGCTTTCTTGTTTCAAGTGTAGAATCACATATTATTTTAATTGGAGATTTCGAAACTTTGCTTTTGTAATGGTCTCGCAATAAGAAAGTCTTTAATTAATGGTCTGATACTTGTGATTTTGTAGATCCTTGATGCTGATAAAGGACGGCGGTTAGAGAGCTCTACTGGACGAATAGCTACACGTGACATTGTACAGTTTGTTCCGATGCGCGAGATGCATGGTCAGTATTAAAGACCCCCCTTGGTTTTGCTTTTTTGTTATTAAAGACCCACTTGTAAGCTCATGATCCAGTCGTACTGTGTTAAATAACCCACAATTGACCTTTGGATGAGGAATTGATCCCTCCTGCCGATAGTAGAGTAAATTCACCTAACCATTCGGGTTAGAAATCGATGAATAACAATAAATGAAACAGAAAACAAAATAGACAAGAGACAAGATTTACGTGGTTCAGCAAGAATGCCTATGTCCACGGATGATGGGGTTCCTTCCTTAATCTGGGAAAATAGGGTTACAAGATGCCCAACCCTCTCCTACCGAAAATACAATGTAATCTCAACAACAACCAGAAACCCGAACTCTTGGGTTTTATACAAGATACACCCAAGTTACATAAATACCCTTCATACGGTTTCTCGGGGTTCCACCCCGAACCCCGAGCAGGGGGCCATAGCGAGGTCGTGGGCTGAGTGTACAGTATGGCCCGTATCATAATATTGACTTAATTCAAGTCACATACACAACAATTCTCCGTCTCATCTTGATAAATCCCTCGACATGTGCTTCTGGTAGTTCATGCATGTGACTTAACAGGCGATACGTGAGACTCGCTGCAATTGTCTGCTTTTAGTTTTCCTTGTGGACTGAATTACATTATCTTTTGTAATTTTTTTATATCCATGCTTCAACTAAGATCTTCTTCCAAACAGGTGGACAGATCTCCGTTGTACAGAGCCTTTTGGAAGAGCTGCCTTGGCAGTTTTTGACATACATGAAAAGCAGGGACATCAAACCATGTTCTGCCACTGAAACTTAAATTTCTGTGTGAAACACCTGCTACAATCTTTTGGTGGCGTTACTTCTGGATTACTTGGCTACCGGACCTCCTCAATATCTGCTTTCATAGAAAATTCTCTCTATTTTTGGGGACCGGAAAGTAAGTAGGAACCGTTGGCACGGTAATACTTGAAGAACATCAAAATGCTAAAAATTCTAAATATCTCTTTGATTTCTTTTCTGAATAGTAATGCTAAAGGCAGAAACAGATGATTAACTGTCAACACATGGCAAGTTTTAACTGTCAAAACATGCCAAAAATTCGAAATATCTTTGATTTCTTTGCATAGACTAGAGCTGTGATCCTTTTGACTATATGTGCAATAGTGACGAAATGAGAGGATTGGTTGTTAGGGGTTTACAAACGACATGGCAAGTTTTCAAGTTTCATTAAAACTTGCCATGTCGTTTTGAAAACTTGCCATGTCGTCGTTTGTAAATGCCGTGGTCCACGCGTTTTTCTTTTCCTTCATTTTACGCTTCTTGTTCTTTTCCCGATGATGATGAAGTGAGTAAAATCAGAGAAACCTTCCTTCACGTTTGGAGAAGTTACGCATAATTCCCTTCATGTTTTCAAAATAACGTGCAACTCATTTGACATTTTGTTGTTTATAAAATTTACCATCTTTTTTAACAGGTGATATCTAAAGCCTTTTAACCAAATTCATTGAATTCTTAAAACAAAAGGAAATTTTTTTTTAACCCACTAGGTTTCCACTTGCTAAGGGGAGAAACCTAGGATGGACAATAAACTGACATCCTAGGTTCAAACCTCCTGTTAGTGTTCTCTCGGGGCTGTATCATCTGGAATGAAATCGTCTGTCATGTTTCTTTGAATTGGTCTCTGATATCATCATGAGATGCTGCCATGTGGAGCATCTCACGATCAATATTTTTTCGACTGTTGTAAATGTTTCAGGTAAAGCCTACATGAAAAAACAATTGACTGTGATAACATCTCACGATGACATTAGGGACCAAATTAGGGAAACATGAGAGACAATTTTTTTTCGTATCACCCACACCGAGGCAAACCAACGTAATTTAGGAAAACATGACAGACAATTTATTATTTTCGTATCACCTACACCAAGGCACACATTGGTGTGGGGCCCATAGGCTACTGGTGGGCCCCAAACCAATGTGTCTTGGTGCAGGAATGTATCGTGAATCCCGTGTTCTCTAACTTAGAATCCCCGTGTTCTCTAACTTTTTGATAGATGGGCGTCGCTAGCGCCTAGTGGGTTTATGTATTCGAGGTTTATTCTCCATGTGGGTCCAAAAGAGCCGTATCCATGTATGTTCCATGTAAAAAAAAAAGGAAAAAAAAATTTTCCTTCGTGAAGTTAAACTGTCTAAATAAATTTCAATTTTTCACCTCGAAAGCGATTTTTAAATATCCAACTTAATGTCATTTAAAAAATATCAAGGAGGCTTACCCCAGAAATAAAGAACTCCTTAAACACCTTCTTATAAATGATTAAGATACAATTCCCATTAGCGCATGCCACGGTTACGGATGGAGATGGGTCCAACTTCCCTCCCTTAAAGTCCAGTTTTCATTAATGAGAACGGGTCTAACATATAACCCCTTGTTCTAGAAGTAGAGCAAGGTGAGGTCATTCGTATAAAGGGAAAATTGGTTTTTAGTGATGTATTTTAAACCGTAATCTTGATTTGGTAATTAAATTTTTGATAATTGGGAATTAGTGATACTTTTTGAACTTAATTCAAAATCAGTGTCGTTTTATTATTCACGAACGAGTTTTTCCAATAATACCCTTAACATACTTGAAAAAAAAATTATTTTTCATTATGTTTTAATGAGGTTAAGAAGGTTTTGAAGGCGTTTTTGGAAGAAGTCGAACAGTAAATTAACACTTATTCTCAATCATATTTAAAAAGTAACACTATTTCCCCTTTTATACGTGATTACGTGTATCTTCTAGAACAAGAAGATGAGACCAGTCCTGATTCAGAAGAAGGCGCGGCAGTAGGACTTGACCTTGCCAAACCCCATTAGATTGTCAAACAAGATGACTTGCCTTACTGCGACATTGAAAACTACCCTTCATCACTAAAATATCACAAGTAACATCAACCATGTTTTCCATAAAAAATAAAAAAAAACATCAACCATGTTCATATAAAGAACTAACAAGACCTGAAAATTTCACTTTGCCTTCAACTTCTTCTTCTGCTTCTTCTTTTTCTTCTATGAAGATGGATTGGAGGAATGTTTTTGTTGTGTCTTCTGTTTTCATCATCGAGGCTACTGGGGATTCCGAGATGGATACCGGTCATGTCACTGTGATTGGCCTTAACGATGTAGCCATGGCTGCCTATGACGATGACTGGGACGCTCAGTCTTGTAGCTATGATTCACATGAAATCATTCCTGCGATCAATGATTTAGATGATTCCGGTGGGTATTGTGATGATGATGGTGATGGTGATTCTATTTGTATTGATCAGAATTCTGCTTTTCAATTTCCGGAGTCTGATTTCGATTCTGTTATGGGGGAGCAGAAGCAGAATTTAAGGGGTGGTGGAGATGCAAGGACTGTGGAGCTGATGAATGAGATGGAGGATAGGCTTTTCTGGGAAACTTGTTTGCAAGTGGGGTATCCCTAATCCCTGAGCCATTAATCCATAAACTCAGGGGGTATAGAACAAAGTCTTTTTTTTTCCCTTTTCTTTCCTTCAAAAATAGATGTGGTTAACTTTGAGTTGTTCTAAAAGCTTGCAGCTCTGTTTGTTTGGAAGTACCAAAGTTCATATGTATCTCCAAATTCTATTAATCAATAGTGCAGGGCTGTAGTCTGAAACTTTTTTGTCATTAATTTTATTGCCTGTCCATGATTAAGATTAATTAGACCACTAGCTGAAAACTAAGAGAAGTTAAAGAAGGGTAGTGATTCTTCAAGGTCAAGCTCATGTGCCCTTGAGATCTTGTGCACGTATGGAGTTTTTTAATCCAAAGCCTCGTTAATCGGCCAAAAACTCGTTCAAGTCTTGGGATTTAATTACCTAGTTTACCCTATCACGAGTAACTCGGGCTGAGTATTCCGAGTCACGAGTTTTAAACTGTGCTAAAGACATTTCTTCGATTTTGCTTTTTCTCTGTTAAATTATATCCCTCAATAGTAACAAACAACAAAAAATACTCGTTTGGCCGAGGGCTTCCAAACACATCGTAAGCTAAACCTGTGCTGACGAATAACCAACCCGTAATAAATAGGGAAAGTATAGTAATGCTATGAATGACCCAGTATCGAATATTGGTAATAATATCAGCAAAAGAACGTTCTCCCGTGCTTCCAGACATGCTGAGCTCCATATATTCTTGTACATTCAGATAAGTGAAAGTGTAACTATGAATATAAGAGGTCCCGAATACATATGTTAATATTCCGCTGCACGTGTGACTTCGCACGAGAACATACATCAGGAGGACAAATATAGGGTTCTCTAATACCATGTTAAACAACCATTGCACTTAAAAGCTGAAGATGATAAGTGAAGGTGTAACTATATATATAAAAGGGTTCGAAGACAATAATCTCAACAAATATTGAGGTTTCCTGATCCCACAATTTATACAATTGCTACTAGCAGTTATATACTCAACATATTTCAAAACCATGAAGAGTTTTTGTACAAATGCAAAGAAAGTATCAATCGAATTAGAGGTGTGGAGGTCACTACAAAGTCTCAGTACAATTGATTGGGCTTGGAAAAACAATGTCCAACTAGGCCTAATGGACAAGCAATGCATGCCCAAGTCCGTCCAAGAACGGCCGGTGGTCATCGAAGGGCCAGGTGGGCCAGATCCATCCCACCTCACAAGTGCTTTAATAAAAAAAGTGAAAAGGTGGATGCTTTAACTTAAAAAATCCTTATTCCTGCTTGGAGAAGGGGCAAAAAAATGGTTTTTCTTATTCCTCCCACTTCGTATAAACTCGGATACGTATAAACTCGTAAGCTACAATTTTACCAAGTTAGACACCCTTTTCTCACCAATTACAATGTACAAACTAAATAACCTCTATTTCTTTGATGATTAAATTAGCTTTTTTTACCATTGCAAAAAACTAATTTATTATTATTAAATTATAAAAAGTTTCTAAGATTTTTTTTAAAAATGTAGTTCGCAGTTTTTTTTAAATAGAAACATTTTAGAAATGGAGGACGAAATCGTGTGTGGTTTTTTCCTAAAATTTCCTGATGCGGCTGTGAGATACTGTCATGTGAAGCATCTCACGGTCAGTATTTTTTCATTATTATAAATGTTTTCAAGTAATACCCACATGACAAAGCACTGGTCGCATGAGGGACCAATTCAAAGAAAAGCCACAGACGATATCATTCCACCGGAAACATAATAATAATAATAATAATAATAATAATAATAATAATAATAATAATAATAATAATAATAATACAGGCTTTATTTTTACGAGGGTATTTTGGTAATTATGTGTAACACCGACGGCTTAAATCGAATTGATGAGGAACTAGGATTCCAAACCGGAGAGGGAGGGGAGCTCTCGTCCTCCATATTATAAAGCGGCTCAGATTCACAAGATTTACAGATGAACAACTCTGCGAAGATGATGATCAGAGTACGTAGCAGAGACGGTTTAGAGCGGGTCACCGTCGACAATCCTCGCCTCACGGTCTCCGACTTCAAAGCCCTAATCGAGAACCAACTCAGAGTCCCCGTTTCTAATCAAACCTTGTCAACGAACCAGAACTTGCTTCTCGCGAAGACGCTGGAAGACATGCACCGCTTCACGGACATGTCTAATCCCAGAACTCTGATTTCTTCTCTTGGGATCTCGCACGGTTCCATGGTGTATCTTGCTTATGAGGGGGAACGATCGGTGGTTGGACCCGCTGTCAATAAATTTGGGTCGTTTGGGAGGAAGATGACCATGGATGATCTCATTGCGAAGCAGATGAGGGTTACGCGTCAAGAGAATCCACATTGCGAATTGGTTTCGTTCGATCGAGATGCCGCCAACGCCTTCCAGAATTACGTGAATGAATCGCTAGCCTTTGCGGTGAAACGCGGTGGATTTATGTACGGGACGGTTTCTGCGGAGGGGAAAGTCGAGGTCGATTTCATCTACGAGCCTCCGCAACAGGGGACGGAAGAAAATCTGATATTGTTTCGGGACCCGGATGAGGAAAAGCTAGTCGAAGCGATCGCCTTGGGATTAGGGATGCGGAGAGTGGGGTTTATATTTACTCAGACGATTAGTCAGAATAAGAAGGATTATACGATGTCGAATTCTGAGATTCTTCAGGCGGCGGAGCTTCACGGGGAGTGTGAACTTAAGGAGTGGGTCACTGCGGTGGTTAAACTTGAAGTGAGTGAAGATGGAGGTGCGGATGTACATTTTGAGGCGTTTCAGATGAGTGATATGTGCATTAGGTTGTTTAAGGAAGGGTGGTTTGAAACTGATTGTGTAGGAGAAATTGATCCCAAGCTTTCTCGGATGAAGAAGGACGTCATTGCCGGAGGGAAGGACACCAAGGAAGTCGACAATGATTTCTTCTTAGTGGTTGTTAAGATATTTGATCATCAGGTGCGTTTTAGCCATCTAATTTAGTTATTGTATAATTTGATTGCTATGATCTCTCAAATCACTAGAATATTAACAGGTCGAAATTGTTGTTCTGGTTATCTCTTCTGTTGCTCATTTAACTTGAAGCAAAATCCTCTGGACTTTTGATATTTTACATTGCCTGTGGATTCCATTTAACCTTGAGAATACTTGTCAATTAATTGGAGCCGATGTTGAGTATATGATTGAAAACATTTAATTAGCAGTTAGTATGAATTTGTCTACCATTCTTAGTTATGCATGCATATTGCATAAAAGGAGGATTCCCTGGTCATATTCGGCCTCACCTCTATATTGTGAATTATTCTTATATCATCAAGGATTGAATTTCTCTAGTGATGTAATGTTTCTAATTTAATGGGAAAAGAAGAACCCGATGGTTCTGCTGGTATGTTGTTGGCATGGCATGTTTATCTTTACTACACACACACACATATATACATGTATGTACCTTAACCATATAATTGCACTAAGTTGAAATTCATTATAGTAAAGATCTGGGGTTTGTGAGGGTCAAAATGGATTAAGTGACTTAATGGATACCATCTCTGTCCAAGAATTTATGGAAAAGACTTATTTTTCAGATTAGAGAGGGGAGTGGGGAAGGGACTCCTCATGTAAATCTAAGAGACCTGTACCAGCATTGTACTTCTAGGTACACAATCTGTGTACCTCCAAAACTTTCTTATCATACATGAATATAAATCCTTATTACCTATCAAAAAGAAAATGGATTAAGTGACTAGCTATCTTTTAACCAGGTTGATCTCTGCCAACATAGAAATTTTATCATGGCTTCTTTTACCCTTGTATTAGTGTATGGTGTGAAGCGGGCCAGCTTGAATGTTAAGATCCTTGTAGTTGAACTAGAGGGCCTGGATCTCCAAGACCAACTTGGCTTTTGTCTTTTAAAAAATTATTAATGTCTGGAATGACCTAAAAACTCTTTGCTTTATCAGCTGTGTTTTTCATCTAATATATACAGTCATGAATTTGATGTATTATCCAATTAAACTTTACTCTTGTAATTTATGGATGTGGAAAACCATTAGCATTGAGCTTGTCATGTTATTGGTTTGATTAAAGTCTCCTGTTAAAAAAATCATAAACAAAGTGGAAAATGTGTGTGTTTTTGCAAGCACGAACTTCTCAAATATGCGTGTACAGTCATATAAACATGTCAATGTGTCGGTGTGTGAATATTGTAGCGCTCGAAAACCATTTAAGCATGTTAATAGTTCTGTTGTGTATAAGCATAGATGCACATCCATGTGTTGAAAATACAAATCCTTTTGTCCTCCCAGCTCAGTCAGATTTTGAGGTATATTCCCTGATGATATCCCATGCCCTGATTCCTGTTGGTATAATATTCTCCTTGTTGTCCTCTCTTTTTTTTTAGTTTGTGATCTACTTGATCAAGGTTTTTCCATACAGAGGTGCAACCTTGTTCATTATTTCCATTTAACTATTTGATGCCCACAACAATGTCACTAATAATATTAGCCAGCTAGAATAAGTGAATTTGACCTTTGGGTTTTTTTTGGGGGGGGGGGGGGGGGGGGGATGAAAAACTTTTGAAATCCCACTAGTGATGTGTCAATAGATTCATTTTGTCCTATTATATTTTTTCTTTTTTCAGATGTTTCTCTGTCATCCCACTTTTGTGTGTCAAATTACTGTCTCATTATAAACAGAGGTGGTTGATACCAGATATACTTTGCCGAATTTAGGAACCATTATTGTTTCAAACCTATCACAGTTTTGATTTTTCTTGATTTTTTGGTTATTATGTGTGCACATTTACAAACTGGTCCATCAAATCTTTTGTACCCAAAAAAGTTTGAAGAGCCATTGGTGATCTGGGTTTCCCCACCTCCTCTCCCCCTCCCCCATCCCTTGGGTCTCCAGAGTTTGTTGTTCTGCTATTTTATAATGTTGTGAAGATCTGATTTGATATATGCCCTACAAGTCATTACTGTTCTGATGTAGTCAGTTTATGTTGTTTTCTGTTTTTATTTTTTTTTCTTCACTACATTAGTAGCCTGTATTACTCCTTTCAAACTCAAGTTTTTCTAAACACATTGCATGTTCAGTTAAATCCCGGTCTCCTTTATTTGGAGATGAGCATCGGGGCTGTGTTGTTTTCATTCTTAGATGCATATATAAAAGTACCCTGTGACTATAAACTATAACTATTGCTTCTTAAGTACGTATCTGCCACAAGTAGAGAGGGATTATATATTGGCCCGATTATAGGGGTCCTTATTAAAAGATTAGATTCCTATAAACAGAGAATTTTTATACTAAATGGTGTTGTTTTGTAAACTTGATGCAGGGTCCACTTTCATCAATGTTTCCCATTGAGAACAGGATTATTCCAGTGACAATGAGAGCACTGAAGAATCACCTGGACCGCAATAAAAACCTTCCATTTGTGAAGAGAATTTCTGATTTTCATCTCCTGCTCTTAGTAGCTAGGTATCTGGACCTCAATGCAGATGTTCCCGCATTGGCGGAGTGTGTTAAGGCACAGTCGTCGGTTCCTGAAGGTTATCAGCTTCTTATCGAGTCCATGGCGAGTGCTTCTTGAAATCGATTGCATACCTTGCTGGAGAATCTACACTGCATCAAGGTTTTCATGCTTATACCAGTGGAAGCAGTCCGTCACAGCCTATCTGACACCTTACATGCCATCAACCTGGCTCATTTTGTTATTATTTGAAAACCATGGTTGTATTATATTAGTCATTCTGTATGGATATTTATGTTCCATAAAAACAGATTAGGATAATTATAATCAAATATTGTCATAAAGATTTGAAGTACACGAATATGGTTTTGGGTTTATACATGTCTCTGCTGAGTATTTAGTATTCAAATACTCTCAAGAGCTCTGATTTCATGCAAAGTATGTTTAAATTCTCTTGAACGCTTTGTCTATTTTGAAGCCATTTTATTATTCTTATCACCTTAATGATATTCGATGAAGCTTATTTTCATCAGATTATACCATTATTAACAATGCATTCCATGGGACTACGTATGTTTGAAGAACGTCCGGGATGTGAAGAACGTCCGGATGAGAATCTCTTGTGTTCACTTTATATATGTTGTTTAATTTGGTTGAATTGTGGGCAGTTATGTCTAAAGTGCATTGTGTTGGAAGGAACATGGAAGAAGAAGATGAGGACCATTAATGGGAAAATGGGTTAGGGCTTAGTACTTCTAAATAGTAGTAAAGATTACAAAACACCTTAATGATACAAATATGGCACAAGTGCTAATCCTTTCCCTCAAGAAAAGTTAAAGAATTTTCATCTCCTCAGAACAACAATGATCAACCAATTGATTCAATAACCATTACAACCAAAATCTCTGCCTCATTAAGCAAACCATATTAAATGTTACAAGTAGGAGGAGGGAAAGACATGGCTGTTTAATTAATTTTTTTGGTTTTATGTTAATCGGATGAAAGGAAAGAGAAATGGATTATCTTTAAACGGGTCCAGTTGGGAGGACACCTATTTTCCTGAGAACATCAGGGCAGGCATGATGAGGAACCTTCTTCATGAAACCGAGGGTATTGGCTTGGCGTACTGGGGTCGCCATGCCAACGTCCTTGGTGAGCACAACGCGAGCTCGGTTTCTGTCCGGAACGATCTCAGCGCACTCGGGGTTGCTGCTTTTCAAGAGTATCACCTCGCAGATTTCCTCCTCATGGTTTCCTTCCACTGGCAGATGGTATGTGCCGCTCGAGTCACATTCCCCTTCTATGGAGAATGTCAACTGCCCGCCTGCACGCTCCCTGCATTCCAACTTCACCTTAGACCCTGCAACCACCAAATGAAAAATTCAAGCAACCATGAATGAACATCGAAACAAACAGTGGATTTAATTGAAAAGGTGAGACCTGAGAGGAGAGTAATTACCTGGCAAGAATTCACTGATGGTGGTCTCGAACTGGACACGGCAAGTGTCACAATAGACCTTGCCCTCGACGAAGAATTGATCATGGCAGCTAGCCAAGCCGAGGATGGAAAAGATGCAAAGAGCCGCGGCGAGGAGGGAAACAGCCTGAGATGAATTTGCCATGATTGTTTTCTTATTGTTATCTCTTCCAAGGGGAGAGTTTATAATAGAAACAGGATTGAAGGTGGAGGGACAAGGAGAAGAGATCTTATAACGGTAACAGAAACAGACAACGATATGTCCGGGCGGTTGTTATTGGGTCCAGTGCTCTGGTTCTTTTCTGAAATTGAAGAGAAAAGCATTGACCCGTTCTTTGTTTGCTTTCAACCGATTAAAAGGGGAAGTTTGTTAGAATTTTTATCCTTGAATTTAGCCGCAATAATTGCGCAGCCGCACACAAGAACACAATCAATCAACTAATAAGGAAAAAAGAACTCAATTCCTTTAACCGAGAGAGGATGTCGGTGTTTTTATTGGTACCCCATAAGAAAATAGTTTATATGGAAGAGGCTATAATCTTCACTTCCATGTTTTGTCTTTACGAACACGGTTATTGTTTGTTTCTATCGGAGCAGCAACAAACAACCACCTGCAGCAGCAGCTCCAAAGCTTTGAAACATCTCCATGGCCTTTTACCGAATTGCCACCGATCAAA